>CABFVZ010002199.1:100437-107937 GCA_902151445.1 Timema monikensis
TGGGCCCGCTTCCAGCGACAGAGAAAGGAAATCGATATCTACTAGTTGTGATGGACTATTTCACAAAGTGGCCAGAGGTAATACCCATTAAAAATCAGGAGGCAATTACAGTAGCAGAAGCCTTGATCGAGAATGTATTTAGCAGATTCGGAGTTCCCCTGGAGCTACACTCCGATCAAGGACGTAATTTTGAGTCTTCTGTATTCCGGGAAATGGCCAATCTTCTAGGAATAAAAAAAACAAGGACCACTCCTCTTCACCCCCAATCGGATGGGATGGTTGAAAGACTGAACAGAACCCTGGAGCAATACCTGTCCATGTTCGTCTCAGAAAATCAAAATAATTGGGACAGTAGAGTTCCTTTGTTTTTGTTGTCCTATAGATCAGCTGTCCATGAGACAACCGGAGTGACCCCTGCAAAGATGCTCTTTGGTCGAGAGCTTCGGCTACCTTGTGACCTTTTATATGGCCTCCTGAGAATCTTGTTGAGATAACTGAACAAGAACACACCGAACAGATTCGCGATACTCTGGCAGAAGTACACCAGTTTGCAAGGACACGAATCAAGATTAACAGCGACCGGATGAAAACACGATACGACCTCCTGAACTCCGAGCAAACGATAGGAACTTTTCAGCTGGAGATCTAGTATGGCTATACAACCCACAGAAGAAAAAGGGCATATCACCAAAGTTACAGAGAAAATGGTAGGGCCCATATGAAGTAATTAACCGGATAAACGACGTGGTCATCCGTATTCGACGAGGAGCAAGAGAGAAAATGAAGGTCGTGCACATCGATCGCCTTGCGGCATATCGGGGAGAAGAGTCCAGACTTTGAGATATCTGTTCGGGACGAACTGACTTAAGGAGGGGGTGGTGTAACAAGATTAGTGTTTAACAGTGGGACCAGCGTGCTCTAATTGTTTACCCTGGCTGCGCTCCTTGTTCTCTCTGTCTCCCTCCTTGTCTAGCAGGTAGGCAGCGACCTTCTCATTTGACTGGGGGGATTAGAGGATTAATTAATTTGACTACCTAATTTGTTAAATTGTTTAGCTGTATTTTTAATTCTGTGAATGTTTTTAAGTGGTGTTTTTAATAATCAAAACCTAGAATATTCCGTGGGCATTTTTTATTCGTGTTTGGTCGGCAACCTACCCCAATATCTCTAAAAGAACTTGTGGTTCACACTTTCACGTGTGAACGGCCTGTGACCCTCCCAGGTCACGTGCGCCCCACGTTACAGTATTTTAGCCTTTTATAACAACATGTTTTGGTGTTAATAATGTTTGGTCTAAGCATAAATTGATAATCAATTATTTTGATATTACTATTTGTAAAACTTGAAGGTAATGATATAAGATATCAAATTCGACATTACTAAGCATGAAAGGTTTTGTGTGTATTTATATTTGATTTTTCTCCAAATATATTAATAAATGGTTAAATATACAATTTGAACAAAAAAGTAGACAGTTTTATTCTAGTTTTTTTAATGAATACTAATATGATTCATAATTACATAAATAATATCGCTTTCAGATTATATCACTTTTTGATCAAAAATAACACCACTTTCCCCCAAAAAATAACCTCCCCTTTGTCATGTCTCTACGTCTAATACATTTTCAGCGCCGTTAACTTATTTATATACTTTTTAATATTTAATTCAAACAACAAAGAGACAAGTCAAACTTGTACATTCATGAAGGAAATTGTAATATTTGGCTAAAGAATAAGTTAAAAATCGAGCACAAAAGTGATAGAGTAAAATATTTTCTCAACTTTAAATGACTATTAAAGGAAAAAAGCTCCTCTCCAGCTTGTGGCTTACTTGGGTACGACATTAGTTTGGTAATCTGACACTTTCTGTAGGGCTAACAGATTGTGTCTTGTTAGTCTGTGTTGTTTCTACAGCCGGTTCAGCCAAAACAAGAAATTTTGAAATAAACATTTCATCTATAATTTTGCGATGATCAATACGCCTCCATTAATCAAATTAACAAGTAGAGTTGGACTAAAAAAACCAAACTAATTCTTTATATGATATTGTTTACTACGAAATGAGATAAAAACAAATTATTGTGTATAAAAAGAATGGTATTTATACATGATTAAAAGTTATGTAATTTTACCACTTTAAAACTGCTTGTACGTTACAAATTATTTGTCTTAAAATATCATAAATATTTCATTGAGTACACCTCATGAATATCTGGGTATACTGAATTCCAGATGCATATATTAATTATATGGGCTTAACATTGGTACAGGAAAGCATAGAATATCAAGGTTCACCCCTGAAAACCCGTGAACGATGATGATTTGAATTAATTAAATTAGTATTTATAGCTTATAATTATACACTTATTAATAATAATAATAACACCGTGTCTTACTACCCGTTCGGGTTATACGCACTTACGCTAATGTGTAATGGTAGTGTGATTGTGAGATGAAATGAAGGACCTACAGTTTAACGTGAGATCTGAACCACGGTGGAGGCCTGACATTCCCCACATTCACAAGTTGTGATTAATGCACGTCTTGTTAGAAGAAAGAAGGGTTTGGTAATCAGATAAATCTGTGCCTAGACCTAGGATTGACTTAACAAATAACACCCAACTTGTTTATCTCGTCACAATTTTTAAAATAGCCCCCCTTCCTTGCCTACCTCATTACAGAACTTTAATGACTGAATGGTATAACACACTACTCTTGTGTTAGACTAGAATGCTGATGACGGGAAGATCGTTGTTTGGATCTAGGTCGGGTGTACTGAGATTTTTTCATAATTGTTTTCCACTCTCCCTCCACCCAAATGTGGGTACACTTGATCTAAATATACCCTTCCTAATCCTTTAAACCATTAGCATAATTAGTATTTATACGTGTATAACTTGAACGAGTAGTAAGACGTAGTGCTAAAAAAAAAGCGATGAGTTGACAGTATAACTGTTAGACCCCAGCTTTTGGGATCTTTTCCACTCCTCTTAAAAATTATTATTTAATTTTAAAACATAAAACAGAACAGCTTGTTACTAGACTACAGCATAAGGCTAAATTATTCTTGAAAGAATATTGGGATGGACTAGCCTCACTTGATATTTCCAAGGTTGTCTAATAGAAGACAGTTAGAAGATAAAACAACTCGTAACTAAGGAGAAAAACTAAATTTCTTTTTTCATCTTACTTAGCCCCTCCACCCCTGTCCCCCACCCTTTTTAGTTTTTCTTCTGTAGGATGTGTTTATGCGCTACAGTCTGATTTTCATAGGAAGCCCTCTGTTTTAAAACGGAATTTATGCTGCCACAATAGCAAATATAAACATTGTATAACATTGTATAAATTTACACTCTTATTATGGTTAATTAGTTATGTAAAGAGAAACTATACAGTCATCCTAAAGAAAGCTGTATGCAAAGCTAATGATCACTTTTAGATTGAACTCTTTAATTACTAAATCAAAAAACATATATTTCTAGAATGCCAAATTTTAGTGACTTTCATTCAATGTTGGTGGTTGAAAGTGAGATCCATATAAAAATCTGGGTTTGATTGATAATCCTAAGGGCACAGTTTATCATTTTATATTCATTGGTTTTAAGGGCACAACTTTTCATTCTGATAGTATATGGTGATAAGACTTTTGGGGAAAATCTTATAATTAAGTCATTCATAATTTATTTATGAAAAATTCTGCAAACTTGTTGTATAATATACCTTGTTTACTAACTTTTATTTTGGTCATAAAGTTATGTTTTGGCAATTTGCTACCTCACCTTCTCTAATCCCTCCTAAACACACACACAAAATGATGGATTTGACTTAAAATATTTTCAAAAACAAAATTAAACCATATTTAAGATTTAATAAAAAATTATGGTTTTTTTAGTAGTAAAACTGAAAATTAAGCTAATTTTAGAAATGGGTATTCTGTGAGCAGCCGACCAGTACATACATTGATTAGTCTCAATCTCCCCATATCCTAAAGATCCTAACTCTGCACATACGCACACACTTGTATTCTGAAAACTTGGATGTCTTCTTAGTGAAGTGTTTTGCAGGTTTCTCCATCATGGACTCTGCCCCCAGCAGTCACAAGTTCAAACTAACCATGTTCCAACCCACCGACCCACAAAACTTCTTCAGGACGGTCAGGAAAGAACTTAAACTGTTGAGGTCATCTCTACCTTCTGGGATCTGGGTCAAGGGCTTTGAGGACAGGATGGTAAGTTAAAAAGCAAGGCTGCTATGGAGCCTTTAAACTGATACTTTGAAATTACAAAGCCTTTTAAAAAACTTTTTACATAGTTTCATGTTCCACTGAAACAATTGTGCAATTTTTTTATTAAATTTTTTATTTTCAGTATGGATATAGGATTGATATGCCCCTAAAATACAAGGCAAACCTCATAGAAAAAGTTAGAGTGAGATATAGAAATTCAGGAAGAAGTCAAGACAATTTCAAAAATTAAAAGGAATTTTCTAGAACTGAACCGATAATCTATTCAGCCGATCAGGCCAATACCAATCATTTCTTGATGGTCATTTTATATATTTTATTTTGCGTTTTCGATGGGGCAAATTCACTTTCTCTCAAATTCTAATCTTCATCTTATATCCAAATCTTTAAACACATGACTTGCTTAAGAGGTTAATTTTCCCACACAGGTTTGATTTTTTTTTCCCCCTTCATTTCTGATTTTGTTCACATTAAGAAGTAAATTAATGGCTTGGTTTGTGGTCTTTCAGTTTTTCCACTTAATTGTGTTGGATTAAATCAGTGTCATGATAAATAAAAATTAAAAACATATAAAATCAATAATATTAAATATTCTCAAGTATTTGATAATTCTGAAGACATGTCTATATTTTGACTAATGTAAAGATTAACACTCAAAACAATAAGTGTTCACTTGTATCATTTTTATTTGGTTTAAGATATTAAGGGCCAATCTTACAATGTCACGTTAAAAAGTCCTCGTAACTTAACCGTTCATAAAGTCTAACCGTTGGTTAAAATTGGTGTTGCGTTTTACAATACTATTTTGATGTGCTTGTCAAGTTACGGACAGGTGCCTTCCATTAGTTCTTATCATTAAGCTTCTCGAAGCACTAGAGTTTTTACAAAGCTTTGGATTAGCTTAAATTGATCCAATAGATTGTAATAACTATTTAAATGTCTGTAAAGTTATGGAGTTGTTAGGAAAACAGATTAAAGTATAATAAATGTTTATGTTGTTGTTTATAACACATCATGTTATTCAATAATCATATCCATACATTTAAGTTTATAATATATAATACTATTTTCTATGCTTGTAAAGATGGGTATACCTATTCTGTTTATTTTAGACAGGCGTGTATTTAATCATTTTTTAAGCTTCAAAATAATTAAATATTTAAACAGTAGAGTTATAGTCAATTTTTAAACACGCACCCAAGTGAAAAAATCATATCTAACCAGAACTGGTCCAGATATGCCCAGAACTGTGGGAGATCTGGCATTTTTCCACATGGGCAATTTAATATTCAGATAAAAACCACCCTTAATTATCCATGGACATGTACTGGAGGGGAGAAAGTGAAGAAAATAACACGCCCCATATTAGCCATTCATGCCTACACATTATAACTAACAAGACGATAAAAACAAAGGTAGGCCTAAAGCCATTGCCAATTACTATTAACAACAAGAAATGACCACTCCGAATCGTGAGGTGAAACCATTGAAAATAATTTAAAGATTTTGAATAGGAAAGAAGAGTCTGTAGGAACATTGGCACCCAAAATTAAACAGCTGTATTAAATACACGACATGAATTCCACATAATTATCTTATCATCATCATCATCTTGATGTTAACCCATTAGCTGACCAATTTATTGATGCATTTTTTTTTTCAAAAATGACTATTTTTTTTATTTTAAATTATAATGTAAAACCCATTACAAAATACAAAAAATATACAAAAAATAATAATTACCCATTATTTTGGCCTTTTTTTTTCAAAAATTTCAATTTTCGATACATTGAACAGAAGTACCGTAAACACTTTATATCATCACTAATTTATAAACCACAACTCTCTAAATTCTATAACTTATCTATAAAAAAAGTTTAAAAACACTTAAGTTTATAAAACAAAGAGAAGTTTGAATTTAAAAAAACTGTTTCATAACTGGCCCACTAGTTCAAAAATTTAATTTTGTATGGTAATCGCGAAAACATGTGGGAATATGAAGTGGGATCTCACACTTTTCACACTGCCACACGGTTTCACTCCTAACTTTTTTTTGGGTGCACACAAAACATCTCTTTGTTGGATTTGCCTTTGTAGCTGTTGGTGGAATCTTCATTACAAAGTGTGCCCAATTCTTGGTCTGAAGACGCAGAGGGCTAGGTCCAAGTGACGGTCTTCCACGGCTTGGGTATTGTGGTAATGTTACATGTTCCAATATCTGTTCCACAAAATTCAACCGGAACTCAGTGAATGATTCCCTTTTCCCAGTTAGAATCTTCCACACCACAAAGGAATTGTAAAGTGCCATATCGAACATGTAAAAAAATATTTTTTTATAACTTTTTGAATATCTTCTCATTACTGGGAAACTTGAAAGTACCTGGTCTTGACGGTCAACACCACCCATTGCGTTATTATAGTCTATAACAACTTTTGGTTTCACAACTTGTGCTTCTTCAACTTGTACACGACCCCCAACCTTTCGCTTCACTCTTTTCGTTTTTCCAGTGTCAGTCATGAGAGATGAGTCGTGCATTGTTGATAACATCAAGACATCTTTCTTATCTTGCCATTTGAGACATAGGATATTGTTAGAGCTTTGATGGACTACTTCTCCTGCAGTCAGTTTTTTTGAAACAACAGCTGCAGGCATGTTTTTTCTGTGCTTACGAACAGTTCCTAGTGCGTATGTTTTATTATCCAGTAGCAACCTGAATAATGTTGGAGAACTGTACCAGTTGTCGGTATGAATGGCATATCCCTGGTTCAAAAGTGGCTCACTCAGGTTCATGACAACAGCTTCACTGGCCAACATGTCACCATGATCATCCTGGCCACAATAAACTGAAAACTTCCAGCAATATCCTGATTTTGACTCGTTCAGTTTGTAAAATTTTACTCCAAACCTGGACCGTTTTGAAGGATTGAATTGTATAAAAGACAGTCGTCCTCTGCACTTCATCAAACTTTCATCAATCGCTATATTTTTGTCAGGCGTGTATACATTCTGATATTTTACATTCATGTACTCTATCATAGGCCTAATTTTTTTCAGCCTATCATCATCTCCTTCATAATCATTGGCAAAATGTAGATATCTACATAAGAGTAAAAAACGTTTATAAGGCATGACCTTTGAAAAAATTGGTGTACGAAGAATTATCCTCTTTGTCCAGTACATTTCCAGCCGTTGTTTGGGATTTTGCGACATCAATACAGTAAGGGCAAAAAACGTTTTTAGTTCGTCTACAGTAA
>CABFVZ010002199.1:120980-134594 GCA_902151445.1 Timema monikensis
GTCAGGGAAATGACAATTCATGTCTTCATGTCACACTTAGAAAAAACAAAGAAAATATTTTTTCTATTTACTGCGTCATAAGCCACTGCCCCAATGAAGAAAGCTGAGGGGCACTTACCATGCTCAAACTTGCCCTAACACAAGTTTTGGTAGCATTTTATTTCAGAATGTGAACGCAGAGGTCTCCTAGCCTGCACATGACAATTCTTTTAACTTTAGTGATCACTTGTTTTTGTTCTTGTTCAAGGTTTGTCATCGTTATAGTTTGATACAGTGCACCAGGACTGATTAGACTACACCAGCAATGTCTAACAAAAAAACCGTTTTTAACCAGCTCTGGCTAAGCCCAGACCATTTTCCTGAATTCTCATACTGGATAAGTGGTGTTGAAAGTAATAAGCTGCAGGCATTTTGTAAAGTGTGCAAAAAAATTATAAACTTAAGTAATATGGGAAAGCAAGCATTAGCTTCCCATGCAAAAGGACCAACTCATATCAAAACTCTTGAAACTTTGACAAATCAACGCTCTCTGTTGACTTTTTTTTCAAAAAAGTCAAGTGATTCAGGTTCATCGAGCTCCCCAGTTTCAAGAGAATCTCTGGCACACAAAGACATTCTACCTAGTGATGATTCTGCTGGTTGCTCGAAGAGTTTTTCTGTTTCATCGAAAATCGTAACGTCGCAGAAGGAAGCTGTTGCTAAAAGTGAAATTAGTGTAGTGCCTCAAAGAAACCATAACACTTTTGTTATAAAAGATGATATAACTAAGGCGGAAGTCATTTGGGCTATGCAAGTTGTTGACAAAAAAATGTCTTTCAATTCGTGCAATAATTTAAGTACAATTTTTCAATTGATGTTTCCCGAGTGTTCCATTGCCAATGCCTTTACCCTTGGTGGAGACAAGGCTGCATACTTCATTGTGCATGGCTTGGCTCCATTCTTTCATAATAATTTACTGGACCGCCTAAAATCATGTAACAACTTTGTAATTTGTTTTGATGAGGCATTGAATAAAGTTATTCAAAGAGGACAGATGGACATTGTAATTAGATTCTGGGACAAGGAAAATCATAAAGTCATCAGTCGTTACTTAAACAGTGTGTTTTTCGATAGGAGCACTGCTGAAGAATTACTGAAGCATTTTCTGGATGGTATTTCTCCTCTTCCACTCTCTAAGTTGATACAAGTGTCAATGGATGGCCCAAATGTCAATTTAAAGTTTATAACACTTCTTCAGGAACACCTCAAATCTGTAACAGACAATGAAGTATGTAGTTTGCTAAATCTGGGAACATGTGGGCTTCATGTTGTTCATGGTTCCTTGAGAACAGGAGTAGAGTCTGTTGATTGGGATATAAGTAGCTTATTACGTCACATGTACTACCTGTTCACTGACTCTCCAGCTCGTCGAGCATTGTTCACCCAGTTGACAGGGTGTACAACTTTTCCATTGAAGTTCTGTGGTGTGCGTTGGTTAGAGAATGCGAAGTGCTTTCAAAGGGCATTACAAATTTGGGACCATGTTATTAAGTTTCTCAAAGAAGCAAAACTTCCTAAAACAAAACCTGTAGAGACACTGAAAAGAGCAGCCTGTGATCCATTCCTAAAGTGTAAACTAGCGTTCTGCAAGACAATTGCAGATGAATGTCAGCCTTTCCTGCAACGGTTCCAGACATCAAAACCAATGACTCCATATCTTTTTGAAGCTGTAGAGAAACTTCTAAGATACCTTATGAATCGTTGTGTGAAACCTGATCTTATGAAGTGCACGGGTCCAAAGTTACTGTCTATTGACACAAAAAAATCAGAAAATTTGATCCTTAGCAAAAATATTGATATAGGATTTGCAACAAAACGTTTGTTAGGAGAAACTGCGATCACAGTAACAGAAAGACAAAAATTAGAATTTATACATGAGTGCCGCAGTATGTTAACCACCATGATTGCAAAACTACAAGAAAAAAGTCCCTTAAAACAGAAAGCTGTGAGAGGTTTGTCTTCATTGGATCCTTGTGTTATTCAACATTCACCTCAACTGGCCCAGAAGAGATTTTCTTTTCTTTTGGAGGAACTCAACCATGCCAACATCATAAATGATGTTCTGGCTGAAAATGCCAAGAAAGAATACTTGCATTTTTGCAACCTCAAAAAATCTGAGCTTCAAGAAATATTTCGTCCTTGTGATCAGTTTAGTGATGAAGTAGGACTTGACACTATTTATGGTAGCTTTCTAATAGGAGAAGCAAACTACAAACATCTTTGGGAAGTAATAAAGATTTGCCTTGTCTTGTCGCATGGGAATGCAACTGTTGAAGGTGGTTTTTCAGTCAATAAATCTTTACTGGTTGAAAACATGCATGAAAAGACAGTCATTGCACAGCGTCACATTCATGATGAGATACAAGAAGCAGGAGGGATTAAAAATATACACATTAGCAAAAAGATGTTGGATTACGTGAGAGGTGCTCGGAAACGCTATCATGAATACTTAGAGATGAAGAAGCAAGAAAAAAGTGAAAAAGACAAGAAGAAGGCAGAAAAGAGGAAATTAGATATACAAGTTAAAGATTTAGAAGGAGAAAGAAAAAAATTAATGATGGCAACTGAAGAGAAACGAGAAGCAATAGACGTGGAGTTGCAAGAACTGAAGAAGAAGCAAGCTTCACTTTATTAAATATAACATAGTTTCTTATTGTATGACTATAGTGATAATTTTAATAAAAATAAAATTGACTTGAGACATGAATAATATGAAAGCAGACAGAGTTCCTGTTGTAAGCTATTCAGTTCAGGAAATGTACAGTTTAGGTAAAATAAAACTGTAATGATACCAAACTCTTTAGTATGTTCTTAGTGGCCTGTTATTTAATACGTATTTCTGCACATGATACCAAAGGGAATCAAGTTTGTTACAAATTTTTGATAGGGATTATTTTTCCATCATTTTCCCTCAACTGATTGGCAAGATGTCTGCTTTCTTATTCTTCCATGAGAGGTGAGGCAAGGTCGGCTGTAAGGGGGGAGGAGGCCGAAATAAATTTATTTAAATTAATATTTTCACGTGTATAGTACCGTAAAGTTATAATGGAAATTTTATGAGAAATTGGTCAGGGAACTTGGGAAAATAGTCAGGGAAAGTCAGGGAAAAGTCAGGGAGAATATTTTTACAAATACTGTAGGAACCCTGTACCACTACTACTACTACTACCACCACTACTACTACTTCTACTACTACCACCACTACTACTACTTCTACTACTACCACCACTACTACTACTTCTACTACCACCACTACTACTACTACTACTACCACCACTACTACCACTACTACTACTACCACCACTACTACCACTACTACTACTACTACTACTACTACTACCACCACTACTACTACCACCACTACCACCACCACTACCACCACCACTACCACTACTACTACTACTACTACTACTACTACCACTACCACCACTACTACCACTACTACCACTACTACTACCACCACCACTACTACTACTACTACCACCACTACAACCACCACTACTACCTCTACTACTACTACTACTACTACTACTACCACTACTACCACCACTACCACTACTACCACCACTACCACTACTACTACTACTACTACTACCACCACTACCACCACTACTACTACTATTACTACTACCACTATTACTACTACCACTATTACTACTACCACTACTACTACTACTACTACTACCACTAATACTACCACCACTACCACTACTACTACTACCACTACCACTAATACTCTTACTACTACCACTACTACTACCACCACTACCACTACTACTCTTACTACTACCACTACTACTACCACCACTACCACTACTACTACTACTACTACCACTACTACTACTACCACCACTACTACTACCATAACTACTACTACTACCACCACTACTACTACTACTACTACTACTACCACTAATACTATTACTACTACCACTACTACTACCACCACTACTACTACTACTACTACCACTAATACTATTACTACTACCACTACTACTACCACTACTACTACTACCACTACTACTACCACTACTACTACTACTACTACTACTACTACCACTAATACTATTAATACTACTACTACTACCACTACTACTACTACTACTACCACTACTACCACTACTTCTACTACTACTACCACTAATACTATTACTACTACCACTACTACTACTACTACTACCACTAATACTATTACTACTACCACTAATACTATTACTACTACCACTACTACTACTACTACCACTAATACTACCACCACTACCACTACTACTACTACTACTACTACCACTACTACCACTACCACTACTTCTACTACTACTACCACTACCACTACTTCTACTACTACTACCACTACCACTAATACTATTACTACTACCACTACTACTACCACTACTACTACTACCACTAATACTATTACTACTACCACCACTACCACCACTACCACTACTACTACTACTACTACTACCACTACCACTACTACTACCACTACCACTAATACTATTACTACTACCACTACTACTACCACTACTATTACTACTACTACTACCACTAATACTATTACTACTACCACTACTACTACTACTACCACTAATACTACCACCACTACCACTACTACTACTACTACCACTAATACTATTACTACTACCACTACTACTACTACTACCACTAATACTACCACCACCACCACTACCACTACTACTACTACCACTACTACTACTACCACCACTACTACTACCATAACTACCACTACTACTACCACCACCACTACCACCACTACTACTACTACTACTACTACTACCACTAATACTATTACTACTACCACTACTACTACCACCACTACCACTACTACTACTACTACTACTACTACTACTACTACTACCACTACCACTATTACTACTACCACCACTACTACTACCATCACTACCACTACTACCACCACTACCACCACTACTACCACTACTACTACTACTACTACTACCTACTACTACTACTACTACCACTACCACTAATACTATTAATACTACCACTACTACTACTACTACTACTACTACCACTACTACTACTACTACTACTACCACTAATACTATTACTACTACTACTACCACTACTACTACTACTACCACCACTACTACTACCACCACTACCACCACTACTACTACTACTACTACTACCACTAATACTATTACTACTACCACTACTACTACCACCACTACCACTACTACTACTACTACCACTACCACTATTACTACTACCACCACTACTACTACCATCACTACCACTACTACCACCACTACCACTACTTCTACTACTACTACCACTACCACTAATACTATTACTACTACCACTACCACTAATACTATTACTACTACCACTACTACTACCACCAATACCACCACTACCACTACTACTACCACTACTACTACCACCACTACTACTACTACTACTACTACTACTACTACTACCACTACCACTAATTCTATTAATACTACCACTACTACTACTACCACCACTACTACTACTACCACTACCACTAATACTATTACTACTACCACTACTACTACCACCACTACCACTACTACTATTACTACTGCTACTACTACCACTACCACTACTATTATTACTACCACTACTACTACTACTACTACCACCACTACTACCACTACTACTACTACTACTTCTACTACTTCTACTACTACTACCACCACTACTACTACTACTACCACCACTACTACCACCACCACTACCACTACTTCTACTACTACTACCACTACCACTAATACTATTACTACTACTACTACTACTACTACTACCACTAATACTATTACTACTACCACTACTACTACTACTACTACCACTAATACTATTACTACTACCACTAATACTATATACTACTACCACTACTACTACTACTACCACTAATACTACCACTACTACTATTACTACTACCACTACTACTACTGCTACCACTAATACTACCACTACTACTACTACTACTACTACTACTACTACTACCACCACTACCACTACTTCTACTACCACTACCACTAATACTATTACTACTACCACTACTACTACCACTACTACCACTACCACTAATACTATTACTACTACCACTACTACTACCACCACTACCACCACTACCACTACCACTACTACTACTACTACTACCACTACCACTACCACTACTACTACCACTACCACTAATACTATTACTACTACCACTACTACTACTACCACCACTACTACTACTACCACTACTACGACCACCACTACTACCACTACTACTATTACTACCACTACCACTACCACTACTACCACCACTACTACTACCATCACTACCACTACTACCACCACTACCACCACTACTACCACTACTACTACTACTACTACTACCTCTACTACTACCACTACTACTACTACTACTACTTCTACTACTTCTACTACTACTACCACCACTACTACTACTACTACCACTACTACTACTACTACCACCACTACTACTACCATAACTACCACTACTACTACCACCACTACCACCACTACTACTACTACTACCACTACCACTAATACTACTACTACCACCACCACTACTACTACTACCACCACTACTACTACTACTACTACCACTACCACTACCACTACCACTACCACTACTACTACTATTACCACCACCACTACTACCACTACTACCACTACTACTACTACCACCACTACTACTACTGCTACTACTACCACCACCACTACTACTACTACCACCACCACTACTACTGCTACCACCACCACCACTACTGCTACTACCACTACTACCACTACCACTACTACTACCACTACTACTACTACCACTACCACCACCACTACTACTACTTCTACTACCACCACTACTACTACTACTACTACTACTACTACTACTACCACCACTACTACTACTACCACCACCACTACTACTACTACCACCACTACCACTACTACTACCACCACCATTACCACTACCACTACCACCATTACCACTACCACTACCACTACTACTACTACCACTACTACTACTACCACTACCACCACTACTACTACTACTATTACTATTACTACTACCACCACCACTACTACTACTACTACCACCACTACTACCACTACCACCATCACTACTACTACAACCACCACTACCACTACTACTACTACCACTACTACTACTACCACTATTACTACCATTTATTTATTGGTTCACTGGAACCAAATAAAAGTATCCTTTATCAGAAACTGCAAGATTTCATCTAGTCAGCTGCCATCTTTATTGTTTATTTATTTTAGCACAGTAGCTTTAGTACTCTGGCAGTATCCAGGCTTGGGCAGTCTTGTAGTGATACATTCACCCCAACGTTTTGGTACTATTAGTGTTTCATATGTTGGTATTAATTTCAAATAGAAGTTGGTAACCGTTAATAATATATGTCTTCAATGTTCTCTAGATGTATTTTGATTCACATCATCTGCATGTCATAATTTTGCTAAATGACTCATTTTAATAATAATAGTTATATTTCATTATTATTTTCAATGAAACTTAAAGGACCAGTATTCACAGGGAGATAATTTACTTGGAGGAATTAATAAAATAACAGACGGAAATTTAAAATTAAATTTTAAGAGCATTTATCATAGCAGACCCAACTCGGCTCCCATCAGTTTGTGTGTGTGTGTGTGTGTGTGTGTGTGTGTGTGTGTGTCTGTGTGCGTGCGCGTGCAGGCGCGTGCAAGGTATGACAGTACAAGGGAAAAGAAAAGACATTTCAGAAATGTGTGCAGTTCATTCGTATTTTAATAGTTACTCAAAACTTTTCACAGTGACGATAAGTAACAAGGCGATAAAGTCTCTTGTAAGTAACTACATTATGTCCCTATTATGACCGAACAAATATTTGTCTACAGTGCTTATCTGTGAAGCCATTCTAAAATGGTCAAAAAACAGCCTTTTCAAAGCAGTTTTTATCTATTTATCATTTAATATTCCAAGAATATTCATTATTGAGAACTTCTATTAACTCTTTATAATTACTTTTGCAGCAGAAACATGGAGAATGAATGTAACAGACACTAGGAAAGTGGAGGAAGTGGGAATGGAGTCTGTGAGGAGCAAGTTAGTTGTCACAAGGAGAAACAAGATTTGAAGTTATCCAGGGAAGAGTGGGGGTTCAGGGAGTACATGAGATAACAGAGGAAGCAAGACTGAGATTGTATCAGCATGTAATGAGGATATAAAAAAAAGAGGATGCCAAAGTAAATGTTGGAAATGAAGCGTGTGGGGAAAAGACCGCAAGGGAGGTAAATAAAGAAATGGGAGGAGCAGATAACAGAAAATGTTCAAGTGAGGAGAAGAATGGTGGAAGGATAGAGAAAGATGGAGGCATTTTACTAAACGGATCAGGCCACATGCTGGAAACAGTTGTTGATGATGATGATTAAATCTATTAATGTTAATTCAGAAATGATTAATGAGTAATAGAGTTTGTGTAAATTAATGATTTCTATCCGACTGTATCACAAGAGTTGATTGGCATGTCAGGCATGCTCTTATCCCTCATGCTAACTTGTTGAGGCTATTCAACTATTAATATTGTGTTTGGGCTCCTCCATTTTATTAGTATGTTTGCTATAAGAGGACCAGGATGCCCCTATATTTCCTCTATTAAATAACTGAGTTTAAGGTACACTTTTCTCAATACTTATACAAACTAGATAGTATTCAGTCAAACTTTTATACTTTATACTTCAAAAATATGTTGTACTTTTCACAATTGAATTTTTTTTTAATAATCTTATTATTTAGTGTATTTTTTTGAGGCAAATAAATAAATATTTCATCTTTAAAAAAAATCAAATTCCTTGTGTTAAAGTGTAAACTAACACAATAAGAATGTATGGTAGATATTTCAGATAAATTGAATAAACAGTATCTGAGAAAAGTGTATCTAAGTTAGGCAAACTGGGTTTTTAATTAAAGTGCATTTGAAGATAAAGCTTAGGGCTATATGAGTACTCGTATTCCGAGCTTCGAGCCGAGCTCGTCGCTTAAACTCGAGATCGAGATAACCATTTTTGAGCTTCTACTCTTGCTGTACTTAATAATCAATTTTTAAAATGCAATAGTAAGCATAGTCTATTTAATTGAGATAATATCAGCATTTTCACTTATAAACCATTTGATTACTTAATGAATTATGAAAATTACTATCACTTTTCACATCAATAACATAATAGAGCTTTTAAACCTCTTTCGAACATTAAATTTATTCAATATTGTCGTCCATTTTGAATTATATTTAATTTAAGTTGTTTACTTGTATTGCCATGACAAAGCAATGAAAATAAAAATACTTAAGAATATTACTAAATAATTGAATAATTCTTTTTACTACTTTTACCTGGTCCCTTTCTGAAATAGTAATATACGTTAAATTAAAAATGTAATAGCAAGAATATTTTATTATTTTAGATGTTTTCAAATTAAGATATTTAAAACTCGTACGTTTAGCTACAAAACTAGCTCTAGTTTAGTTTAGTTATATAATTATGTTGGTTAACCGGTTTAAAATCAATGTTGATATTATTTATTGCAACACATAGTTGACCAAACTTAACACATTAAAAAAGCATTTACTATTTCATATTTTGCTAGAAAAATTATTTTAGTCATTTTATTTTAAGTTTTAAAGTATCGACATCAACTTTTATAGGCATTAAAAATTTAATTGAAGTAAATTTCTTAATAAAATAATGTCTAACGAGAGCCCGTACGACACGGATGTGCTACTGCGCATAAAGGAATGGAACATAAGACGTAATAATGCACAATTACACTAAGGAATAATAAACTAAATACAAAACACTTAAAATTTCTAATTGTTTATGTCTCTTACGTTTTCTTATAGGGTAAATTTAAGTTACTAAAGCATATTTTGGGGAACTATTAGCTTATTAAAACGTCACTTTGGTTAAATTTTTATCAAATAGTGTAGATACACTTTACAATAATGTAAAGTAATAATGAAGGAAGCCAACCTGAAAGGTTAGTTAGGTTAGGCCTAGATATAAACAAACACACTTCTCTCTTCATTTATTCTTAAATGTTTACACTTTCCACTTCTTCAAACTTCCATAGTTGCACATTGTTTTGAATTTTCGGAAATATTTACTTTCCATATGAAGATACATTAATGAAAAAGTAATATTCCCAAAAATTCAAACTAGTGTGCAACTGTGGGCATTTTGAAGAAGTGTGAAGTGTGAAAGTTTAAGAAGACATGAAGAGAGAAGTGTGTTTGTTCCTATCTAGGAATAACATAACCATTCTTTCAGGTTGACTTCCTTCACCATCATGCAATTATTCATTTTATTAACTTTTTTAATAATTGTTAGTGGAATTTTAATGACCTTAAAGACAAGTATTGAAATCATTTTGGTTAAGCTTGAATGTTCATGTATTTACTTATGTCACTGCATGCCTGCTCCAAAGATTTTTTACAATATTGTTATTGATACATTTATGTTTACATCTGGTTCATTTTGGAAACCATTGTAATTGTCAAGTTATTTCAGCTTCTATTTTGATGAACTGTTAGGCCTAGGCACACCAACATTCTTTTCTTGAAAACTATACTTTTTATACATTACACTTTCACACAGTAAATGTATTTCATACAAAACAAAAGTAGCTTCAACTAAAAATTTTCTTATAAAGTAATATAATTAAAAACAACAAAGAAATTGCTCACTTGAAATGATAGTAGTAAAACATTTTGTTTGATTCTTCTAATAAAAATGTGATTTTTTTTCTGTAAAACAACAATTCATACACCTGGTTTATGTTTTTTCTTTTCTTGCATTTCATGTTGGATTTTAATTATCTTTCATGTATCATTTTAAAAGGGGATAAAGTTATTAAAAAAAATTTTTTTTATATCTTTCAATTATTTTTCAGTCCAGTCCCCTTAAAGTTTAAACTAATAACAATGGATTAGTATTTTTTTAGTTTTTTTAGTTTTAACAATAAGCTAGTTCCAAAATTTTGTATAAATTCAACTATTTTTAAAGTTTAGCTTGAAATTTGTAAACTATTGTTAATATTGACTATAATAATTCACAACAACATAAAAAGTTATGTTTTTTACTCATCATTTGGAACGAAAAGATGTTTGTATTTTCTAAAAAGGTTTCTTCCACTAGAATCTCACTATATGTATCTCACAAGCAGCAAAAGAAAAAAGACTCATTTCAAGCCAACAAAGCTGGGACAAGTTTAGAAACGAAGAATGTTTATCAGCTTCTACCCACGCCTCATCGATATCTGTCAGTTACATTATGTGAAACACATTTCTGCTACAATAGGCTTGAGAGGAAGCAGTGACAGACTGCTCTTGAAGGCCATGAGCCTAGTTGTCTTATTACGTCAAGCACAAGAAATTGTGAGCAAAGTTCAGTAAACATCAAGCTATTTTAATTGATCAGCTTGAAGTGAAGCGAATGTGGGACTCTTATTTGAGGAGTACCGACTTCTTTAAGGGTTGTCACTTCTAAATAAACAACACTAATTCATGAATACAGGACTGCTCAAATATTCGTTCGCCTTAATTACGTATTTTATAAATATTAACTGACTATATTTATTTATTTTAAAATATTTGTTATATCTCTAATAACTTTTGTTTGGTTTAAGTATATCATTTAAAATATAGCTAGTAATTATTTCCTTTTCATGGAAAAGATAAAAATAAACAGGATCTTAGTAATTGAATAATTTGAATAACTTTGTGCTAGTTTATGGTTTAAAAATAATTATCTTTTATCTATTAATCATTATGCTCACAATTGAGCATTTTGGTTTATATCAAGAGGTCTAAACACTTACCGGTATCACCTCTGTTTATCCTCCTTACACCTTAGGATAAAAAAATAGGGTGAGAAAGATAAATGGGCTATAAGTAGTTTTTCTTAAATTATTTTCATTTAAAGTAGGACTTTTAGGTCTGCCACCATTACCTAATGAAGCTGCCAGTGATAGTGAAAGCTTGTTTCAAAATTTTTTTTTTTTNTTTGTGAGCAGTGTTTATTTCAATAATTTCTACTCCATTACCACTAGGGTAAATGTGCTGGTTATTTCCTCAAATTTGAATCATGAACTAGGCCAATGCTCTATTCCAGACCTTTTATTTTATGTATTTTTTTATTTGCAGGATCTCTACTCTGTAATGATCCGAGGTCCGGAGAAGACTCCATATGAAGACGGGTTGTTCTTCTTCGACTTTCAGTTGTCTGCAGAGTATCCCAAAGCCCCTCCTCTATGTCACTACATCAGTTATTGTAGTGACCGATTAAATCCTAACCTCTACGAAGATGGAAAAGTCTGTGTTAGTTTGCTAGGAACCTGGAGCGGGAAGGGGACAGAAGTTTGGACTCTTAACTCTAACTTGTTGCAAGTTATAGTGTCTATACAAGGTTAGTTTATTTTCAGTTATTTTATGAATGAAATAAAGTGCGTGGAGAAAAAACAATGATAGAATATTAGGAAAATGGTAGAGCACAGATAAAAGTAAAATATTCTTAGCATCTTAGTAGTAATTAGACTGTCTAGTTATTACTACTTCCCGAGGAAGATGCTAAAATAGCATTGAAATATTGAAGTGTGTGTAAATATGTGTTAGTGTTCTTACTTTTATTTGTGCACCACCATTTTCCTAATATTCTATCATTTTATTTATTTTCATTTATATTGTGTTCTACCTGTTTTTTCCCCTAATTTAAGCTTTCAAAAATAATCGCTCATATTGGAACTATGAGTATTTATAATTTATATAAATTGTTTTATTTCTGAGAAACCCCATTTGTTAAAGCAAATTAGAAATGGTTTTAACATCAACACTACAAGTAGAAAGTTATAAACGAGTTGCTTTGGGCCAAGATTAAAAGATAAGATTAAAACTCATTCGAATAACAAAAATGATTAGATACTTAGATATTAACTCTGAGGAAGTGAACTGTTGTCATTGGAATAAGCTTCATAGTCTCGGCCCTAAGCAACACATGTTTCTAATTATTATAAGGCCATGTAAACATGATCCTTTGGTTCAACATGAGTGAAAAAAAAATCACTTAAAGTTTAAATGTCCAAATTAAAGAGAGAAACCAAACTTAACTGAAACTTTTAAGATATTTAATAATATGATAATTTACTATAATGTTAACAAATTACCGACCCTCTTTTATTCTGAATCAAATTATAATTGGATCAATTTAGATTTCTTGCATTTCATATTAAAGTAAATTTCATTAAGTGTAGAAATGCAAGGACCAGGAAGCCCAAGTATCGCCCTGTTTAATTCTATCATACAGCCACTCCATTTGCAAGTTGACCCATGGCCACAGAGAAGGAAACAACAGAGCCACAGCCCCTAGGTTAAAAATGTTGCACTCCTTTTCGAGGCTTTACTCCTTCAATGTTGGGATCGCTAGGTGCAACCCCCAGTGACTACAGCGCAATCAAGTGAGCATTTTGTAAACGACTCACTTTAAACTCAAATGTACTAG
>CABFVZ010002200.1:0-19100 GCA_902151445.1 Timema monikensis
AAAGATAGGAGTTCCCTCTTGTTTAGACCTCCTGTCTTGTGTATCTTGTGTTATTACAAAGATAGGAGTTCCCTCTTGTTTAGACCTCTTGTCATGTGTATCTTGTGTTATTACAAAGATAGGAGTTCCCTCTTGCTTAGACCTTCTGCCATTTGTATCTTGTGTTTTTACAAAAATAGGAGTTAACTCTTGTTTAGACTTTCTGTCATGTGTATCTTGTGTTATTAGTTATTACAAAGATAGGAGTTCCCTCTTGTTTAGACCTCCTGTCTTGTATATCTTGTGTTATTACAAAGATAGGAGTTCCCTCTTGTTTAGACCTCCTGTCTTGTGTATCTTGTGTTATTACAAAGATAGGAGTTCCCTCTTGTTTAGACCTCCTGTCTTGTGTATCTTGTGTTATTACAAAGATAGGAGTTCCCTCTTGTTTAGACCTTCTGCCATGTGTATCTTGTGTTATTACAAAGATAGGAGTTCCCTCTTGTTTAGACCTCCTGTCTTGTGTATCTTGTGTTATTAGTTATTACAAAGATAGGAGGATAGTGTAAAGTAAGCTTACTACCTATAAGGGAAAATGAAGGGTGATCATTCCTAATCAATAAAACCCAACCACAAAATATTAATTAATATGTAAGAACAACATTTACAGCCGATACATAAACTATATTATAGTGCAAGTGTATAAAGTTGCATAAAGAACCTTACATAGATTCAATAAAGGCTTAAGTACATGGTTTGGAGTTTAAACCATACGCGCTGTGTTGAACTATTTGACTGGGTGACGTCGCAGGAACCACTATGAGTACACCTTATTCGTACCGCTATGACATGCAGCTATCTCTGCAGTCAGGGCTTGACCTAGATTCTCTTTGTCGGACTTCCAACCCCACCATCACACCCTGCTCCAATAAAGCGACCTCCATGGCGTATTCCGTACAACAATGGCACACTAAATGTGCTGACTGTTGCATGCATTATACCTACACACACAATGTAGACGCTCCACCAATAACCGGCATAATGAAATGATTTTGTTGCCAAAGTCGGACAAAGAAGGCGCGTCAATTATTATTAATGAGCGGTGACAATCATTCATCAGAAACATTACCAGATTTTTTTATAGTAGAATGTAATTTTGTAGTTTCTGTAAATTGTAATTAATGTTTACATTTTATCTACTATTTTGGCAATTACCAGTTCACGTACTGTAGTTCACACGAGTATTGACAGTAATTTTGCATGGAAAATAACTTTGGAGGCTTTTTACAGTCCAATCTTCATGGTAAGAACCTTATCTTACAGTTACTAGAACTATTTTCATGCATTCATACGTCATGTTGTGTGATCTGCAGCTGCCACATATGATATATAATATCAATAAACATAATATAAAAATAATAATATAGCTGCATGTTATCAATGTTGACCGAAATAAAATAGGTTTGTATTTTCTGATCTTATTTGTCTTTTTTCAATTTCTATTTTGTTTTTTACTCTCTTAATTTGAACATCTTTTCATGCTCTTTACTATCTATCAATTGTCTTTATCGCTATTTGATTGGGCTGGGAACATAAAGAAAAATAGAGTGTTTTCCACGATCAAGACAGAATTAGTACACTTTGAATATATCTGGGGTTCGTAAAATTCAATAACAGCTAAAAACACCGCGATGACCTCTGCGGCGAGATTTGTGTGTTTTTCAGACCGGTTTGTAAATTAGAGAATATTTTTTACGTCACGTTTTTTCTTGTCAGTAAATGTTTCTGGAAGCAATTGAAACACTAAAAATGTTTGAGAACGAGGTTTTGCCTGAATGACGCTGTTGAATAAGTTCTATAGGGGAGGGGGGTGAAGCCCCCATCCAGTTTACAAGGAACTGTTCTAAACATAAAAATCAGTTTTGAAATTATTTAAAGTTTTTTATATCATAATTAGTGTTTTAAGTAAAATGAAGTTCAGAGAACTTCAATAAATTTCCCGCGTGGACATTGAAAGGAAATTAAAAAATATAATTATTTCATGGGAAGGGGGTTTTAACCCCCAAACTAATCCCCTTACCTCCTTGGTATTGCCCTGGTTTTTCTTCTGTCTTTATTTATTTCGATAAAATTATTTTCTTCCTTTCTTACCCCATCTCTTTCTTTATCAAACGATATTTCCACCCCTTTTTTCCAGCTTTCAGTTTTATTTTCCTTCAATCCTATCTTCCTCACCCCCTGAATTTATTTCCTCTCTCTATCCTATTTTCCTCTTGGATCCAAACCCATATTTGAAGAAGACCCTGTTCCCTAAACACTCTAGGGAAACCAAATCGAATTACAGAAGTTTGTTTTACCGTTGATAAAAAGAGGGGGAGGCCTTCCTTTACGATGATACAAACGTTTTCGGATGTTTTTGGTTGTTGGGAAAATTGTTATTTTCTTCAAAATGGGATAAACTTAAAAAACTATTTTTGGGGTAGGGAGTATACCTAATATTGGTAGGAAATAACATTTTGAAAGTAATAAAGAAGGTTCTATAACGTGATTTTAGGGGTTAGATAAAAAGAAAAACATTCATTTTACTACATAAATTCACAAAATGACAGGTTTACCAAAATAGCTGAGGACAGTGAAATAAACGTCACCGGTTGTAATCCCCCCCCTCCCCCCAAAGGTATCAGTAGTATCACCTGCTTTGGTGGCCAAATACCTCAATGCGTTTCTCTTGCATTAAATTACCCTGCCGATAACTGGGAAATAAGGGTTTGGATCCCGGTTGGGTCTATTGAGGGTGGTTTTCCTAAATGGCTTTATAAGCTCTCCCCAGCCAAATGCAGCTAAACTTCCTCTAAAGTTAACCCTTTTAGCCCCTAACACATTAGCGTAAATAGTAAATAGGCGTATATCCCGGACGGGTAGTAAGACGCGGTTAAACAATCAAATCATAAAAATGGCAGTTTCAAAGATGGTGGAGAGATGAGGTGGCTACTGGTTAGATAGTCGTCTTGAGCTCTGACTGTCGAACTAAGGTTTCTTACTGAATGTTTCCCCATTATCTTTCCACGCGTGTACATGTCCACGTCTTCGTCATCCCTGCTAGCATGATGGGAGGCACAGAAATAAACCTGGATATAAACGTGAAGCCATCACCATTTTGTTTTTACACCCAGAAAATGTGCGCAAATATTTCAAAATGTTCAAATGTGAAACCGCAGTTTCAGAAAACGACCATTTCTTTCAACGGCAATTTCTCAATTTCTACCAAATAAAGTTTAATTTTAAATAACTTTTTTCTTGTAACCTCTTGGACCGTCAAAAAAAAAATCGAATTTGATATTTTGATGTATGTCGACGTTTCATGACCCCCCCCTCTTAATCAGAAAAAGTTTTTTTTGTAATTATCTTTGTCTGTTACTGGGAACTAGAGCAGCCATGCTACCGATTGGACTGAACCTGGTATTCAGTGTGTTTATAAGGTTCCCCATAGGGGGTTCTAGAACTCGCTATTTTACACTAATATTAATGGTAGTTTAATTTAGAGTGGAAATAAAATAAATGGATTTGCTCAAAATTAGTTCACGATTTTTGTTAAAACTCGTATCTAGGCACTTTTTAACATTACAAACAAAATGACGCGCCCCATTTCCTATATAAATGGCTTGGAAAGTTTTATATAAGAGAACATTTCCAATTTGGATCACATACACAATTCTTAACAGTGAAAGGATGTAGTTAAAAATAAATAACTTTTGTTTGAAATAATATTTTATAAAATCAATATTTTCCGAATTGTAGGTCAATCTATTTCTTAAATCGAGATTTAGGGAAATGGTGAGTTGAATATGCAAAGAATAAATAATATGTTTCTGTAACAGTGTTTATCACTTCACGTATTCTCTTTTAAGAAATACGATGCACTTTTTGTTCCACTGTGTTTCTATAACAATGTATATTATTTGGTTTGACATATACTACGAGCTATTGGTATAATTTAGATACAGAATCGAGAAAGTTTGTGTGGAAACTTGGTCTATTTTATTAGATAAAAACATTAGCTACAAGAATTAAAAAAAAAGTTAACGCCACGTCTTACTACCTATATACTAATCATTCTAATATGAGAGGGATTAGGAAGGTTTTATTTAAATAAATTGTACCCGCATCTACGTGGAGGAAGAGTGGAAAACTCCGCTTTTCCGCTTAGTAACGACTTGTGTATGTGTTGTGTGTGTGTGTGTGTGTGTGTGTAAGTTTCTGCTGACCAGTATGATCTGATTTCGAAATCCTTTCACTGTTCCCATTACGTAACGTAATGTTATACAGCAATATTTGCTGTCAGTACAGCAAACAGCATCATCAGGATATGATTACATCTTCATGTTACAATCTCACCTTATCTTTGGTTATATTCACGTGCCTCATAAAAATCAACACAATCTCATCCCCACTAACTCTTTACGAGCTGCGGATTTTACGAACTGGGACATGGAGGCTTAAAATGTGCGACATTTGGTTAAAACATCTTACTTAGACTTCCCAATATACCAGTCTCACAAGCACTGACGTACACACACACACACACACACACACATATACTACATATATTATAAATTGTTTTTCTATACTCCCTACACGAAATTGTGAACACTATTGTATACGTTGATTTGATAAATGTGATATATTAAACGAAAACATTATTTGATTAAATCTATAAAATAACCTTTGGTTGCATACGAGTATAATTTTGTAAATTATTGGCACAAAAGAGAGTTGAAAACACAGATTTATGATTGTATTTTATATATCAGAAGGTTGTTCATTTTTATAAAATACATCTTTATATATAATTTGATAAGCCCGTTTCTGGTAGTAGAAATTACGAGGAAATGTTTGAACAGATTTTGACAAACGACCACTCATTTTAATGGTTAGGAGTCCAGGATGTCGGTAAAAATAGTAGCTTTCCACGAAAACCAGATTTTCTCAGATTTCAGTTTTTTATTCTTTGTTTAATCACCAAGGAAACCGTTATTTGCTGCATGACTGTAAATCTCTAAATAAAGTGCATCTCTTTGGCTAAAAAATAATATCTCAATCTTTATTATTTGTTAGTACGAACAAATAACAATTTACTCTTTGGATACTGGTCATAGCACATCTAAATTATGGAGATTACTAAACTGGGGAAACGTTTATTTTTTATTGGAATGTTGCTATCGTTAATTCGCATTTAAATCAATAATATTGAACATAATTTGAAAATTAAAAGGTTAAGTATTTAAGTTCGTGAAAACATTGCGTTTTGTTTCACGCATAATAAAACGATGTTTAAATATGTTTTAGTATATATTATAAGCCCAAAAATGATCAAATGATCTTGAATAATGTTTTAAAATATCAATTTTAACAATATAAGTCTGAGTTTTGGTGTTCATTTTCTTTTCAAATAATTGGTTTTGATGTTCATTTGTTCAAATAATGAGTTTTGAGGTTATTTTATTCAAATAATGGGTTTTGGTGTTCATTTTAGCGTACAGTAACACAATACAAATACATAATTTAAGCTATGTTTTCATTTTACCGCTTTATTTTGAGGATATGATATTTAAAAGTAAAGTTATGTGTACCTCATCTATATTTTCACACTCTTACAAATACAGTAAGTTAAGTTATGTTTCCATATCGATACTTAATTTTGAGGGAATGATATTTCAAAGTACCGTATTGTTTTGTGTACCACCTATATATTTCCACATTCTCTCTCTTTCTATCAGACTCTCTCACGCTCTCACACACTCTCTATATTCTTTTACACATTACACACACATACACACACTTTCTCATATATTCTTCTCTCATTCCTTCTCTCACACTTTATCCCTCTAATTCACATATTCTCTACCCTCACAAATATTATTTATCAAAAAATCTCTCTAACATTATATTTATTATACTCTCTCTTAAGCTCGCTCCAATGATCTTTCACTCTCTTTCAAATGTTCTCTTTTTCTACGCGCATTTCTAGATCTCAAACCGCTTGTTTTTCTCTCTCAAACTTTCTATCTCTTGAACGCTTTCTCACAAACGCTCGCTCTCTCTCTCTCAAACGCTTCTCTCAAACTCTCTCTTTCAAGCTTTCTCTAAATATTTATCACTATCTCTCTATCTCAAACTCTTTCTAACTCTTTCTAAAACTCACTCTATCAATTTCTCTCTTTAACTTTCTCTTTCTCAAACATTCTCTCTTAAACTCTCATGCACTCTAATTCTATCTTTCTAAGCTAATTTATCACTCTCTAAACTCTCTAACCTTCTCTTTCAAACTCTAACACACACAATTTATTACGCATTCTCCCTCACATATTCTCTCTTTCTCTCCTCACATACACGAACACACACACACACTCTTTACGTTTCCTCCCAGTAGTTCCCTCTCTAACACATACACATACTCTCACTATCACTCACTCACACTCACACTCACTCGATCTCTTTAAACGCTTGATCTCTCTCTCTCTCTCAAACGCTCTCTCTCTCTTGAACGGTCTATATTTAGAACGCTCTCCCACAAATGCTGCCTTTCTCTCTTTTAAACACACACTCTATCTCAATCTCTCTCTCTCCCAAACACACTCTCTCTCTCAAACACTCTCTTTCTCTCAAACACACTCTCTCTCAATCTCTCTCTCGAATTCCCTTTTTCTCAAATTCCTTCTCTTTCAAACACTCTTTAAGTCACTCTCGATCTTACTCTCACTCTCTCTATCTCAAACCTTTTCTAAATAACTCTTCCTATTTCTCTATGTCAATTTCACTCTCTTTCTCACTCTCACTCTCTCTATATCAAACTTTCTCTATCTTTAAGTCTCTCTTTTTCTCACACTCACTATCTCAATTTATCTCTCTAAATATATCTCAATTATCTCTCTCCTAACTCTTTCTCTCTCTCTAACTCTCTTATTCTTATTTTCTACCTCTAAACTAATTAACTAATTTCTTCCTCTCTAAATTTTTTTCTCAAACTTTCTCTCACAGGACCTCACATTTTCTCTCTCTTTTACACAATATCTCTAAAAATTATACACATACACACTCTTACTCTCTCTTTATCATGCGGTTTCCCCCAAATATTCTCTTTGTCATTCTCACACACTTCATCTAACTTTCTTTCACATACACACTTTCTCTCTCACACACTCTCTCTCTCTCCTCACACATACACACACACACACCCATTATTTCCCTCTACTGCTAGTATTTATCTTTCTAACACATACACGTATTCTCACTATCACTCGATCACAATCATTCGATCTATCTCAAAATTGCTCATTCTCAGTCTATTACACTCACGATCTCACACCTCACACTCACACTCTCATTTCCACTATCACATTTTATCACCCTCTATATCATATATTTATATATCTTATGTAATAATTTGATATACCCGTTTCCGCTAATTGAAATTACGATTAAATGGCTCAACCAGTTGGGACAAACGGGCAATCACTTTAAAGGTTAGGTGCATAGTGTGTCGGCAAAAATAGTAGATTAATATTAAAAACAAATTTTTCTAGGAAATTTGTAATCTTTTCATTCTGTGTGGGCTGTGGCTCATCTGTACAATCATTCTTTGTTTACATCACCATGGAAACCATGATTTGTTTATAATTGTACATAAATGAATAAAATATTTTTCTTTGAGTAAAATAATAACAGCTCAATTGTTACTTGAGCGGTTTGGTGCAATGAATATATAAAGAGCTGAGGGAGGGGTTGTTTTAAAGTTTTTATCTTGGCGTGAAAGCCAAAAACATAGTTTCTGATTCAAATTAAATGCCGAAAACTAAAAATATATTTAAGAGTTGATAGCTTTTGACGAGTAAACGTTTAATTAAAAAAAAGTCAAGTGAGGGCTTATTATATAGACTATTTCCTAATAAAAAGTGCAATAATCCGCAGTCATTGCTGAGATGATCCAATGGCTTACTATATTTTTGTGTGTTTTATATGCGAGTTTCAATTATATAAACTTTGTTATAACGTGGACTTTGAGCGTCTAATCTTCCCTCCTTCACTATTAAATCATTATTATTTGAGATGTGGTCATATTTCCTAATATTAGTCAGCTGAATATGATGTCACAAACATTATCTCCTAGAAGACTGGTGGTTAAATTACAACTCTTTCACAGTCCCTTTCGACCGACAAACACCACATAATGACATGTGTCACACTCTCAATCTCAAACCCAATTAGACCCTCTTCCCAGCCATGGCCCAGTCCCAATCTGCGCGCCTTCATTTAACCAGTAAATGTGGCCTTAAAGGTAATAAAACAAGTGACTAATGTTTTTATTAGTCCCTCTCTCGTAATATTTCACTCCCTCTAATGTTGTTTTATCAAGTTGGCAACCTCCCCTCACCCCCAAACGGGTGTGGTCAGTTTGGTCTCATATGTTACTGACCGTGAATTGTTCAAAGAAAACAAAATGTCACCGCTGGGTTTTAACACAGCATGGGAAAGAAATTTCTTCAGTTAATAATCATAGACTGATAGAGAACGGAGCACAAATTGTAGTTAAAACCTTCCCAAACTCTTCATTATTTATATGCCATATGTCATCGATATGGAGCTGCTTTCATTTATGTTTCATTTACTAAAATTATATCACATTAATTCAAGGATATCGCCTACTTGAAGTGAAATATTGACACTGCTGTAAAGTCAGTTCTGAAGCTTCCAAACCACTAAAACAATCCTCAACCATCTTAGAATGTTCTGTTGTGATCCTAACACTGCTCGACTCCTTATGGTAATGTAAGTTCTGAAACTTCTAAACCACAAAAACAGTCCTCAACTATCTCAGGATGCTCTCTCGGGACTGTTTTTATTTACTATTTGTCCAAGGAAGGCTAGATATATTTTTAAAACTATTTACTTTGACCTCTTAACTAAGACCTTTCGTGTAAAACGTCCCTGGAAATGAGAAAAGTTACATTTTAATAATTTTAGTTAAAAAACTTAAAACACAGTAGCCTCTAAGAACATTATATTAATGTCATTTGTCTGTAAGTATTTGTTACTAGATTCACTGTTCCATGGCCTGCAGTAATCTCTCACTAATTTGAAGTGTTTGCTCTTATCGCCACAGCTCCATGTCAGGACTGCAAGTGTTTGCTCCTATCTCCACAGCTCCATGTCAGGACTGCAAGTGTTCGCTCCTATCTTCACAGCTCCATGTCAGGACTGCAAGTGTTTGCTCCTATCTCCACAGCTCCATGTCAGGACTGCGAGTGTTTGCTCCTATCTTCACAGCTCCATGTCAGGACTGCGAGTGTTTGCTCCTATCTTCACAGCTCCATGTCAGGACTGCAAGTGTTTGCTCCTATCTCCACAGCTCCATGTCAGGACTGCGAGTGTTTGCTCCTATCTCCACAGCTCCATGTCAGGACTGCGAGTGTTTGCTCCTATCTTCACAGCTCCATGTCAGGACTGCAAGTGTTTGCTCCTATCTCCACAGCTCCATGTCAGGACTGCGAGTGTTTGCTCCTATCTCCACAGCTCCATGTCAGGACTGCGAGTGTTTGCTCCTATCTTCACAGCTCCATGTCAGGACTGCAAGTGTTTGCTCCTATCTCCACAGCTCCATGTCAGGACTGCGAGTGTTTGCTCCTATCTCCACAGCTCCATGTCAGGACTGCGAGTGTTTGCTCCTATCTTCACAGCTCCATGTCAGGACTGCAAGTGTTTGCTCCTATCTCCACAGCTCCATGTCAGGACTGCGAGTGTTTGCTCCTATCTCCACAGCTCCATGTCAGGACTGCGAGTGTTTGCTCCTATCTTCACAGCTCCATGTCAGGACTGCAAGTGTTTGCTCCTATCTCCACAGCTCCATGTCAGGACTGCGAGTGTTTGCTCCTATCTCCACAGCTCCATGTCAGGACTGCGAGTGTTTGCTCCTATCTTCACAGCTCCATGTCAGGACTGCAAGTGTTTGCTCCTATCTCCACAGCTCCATGTCAGGACTGCGAGTGTTTGCTCCTATCTCCACAGCTCCATGTCAGGACTGCGAGTGTTTGCTCCTATCTTCACAGCTCCATGTCAGGACTGCAAGTGTTTGCTCCTATCTCCACAGCTCCATGTCAGGACTGCGAGTGTTTGCTCCTATCTCCACAGCTCCATGTCAGGACTGCGAGTGTTTGCTCCTATCTTCACAGCTCCATGTCAGGACTGCAAGTGTTTGCTCCTATCTCCACAGCTCCATGTCAGGACTGCGAGTGTTTGCTCCTATCTCCACAGCTCCATGTCAGGACTGCGAGTGTTTGCTCCTATCTTCACAGCTCCATGTCAGGACTGCAAGTGTTTGCTCCTATCTCCACAGCTCCATGTCAGGACTGCGAGTGTTTGCTCCTATCTCCACAGCTCCATGTCAGGACTGCGAGTGTTTGCTCCTATCTTCACAGCTCCATGTCAGGACTGCAAGTGTTTGCTCCTATCTCCACAGCTCCATGTCAGGACTGCGAGTGTTTGCTCCTATCTCCACAGCTCCATGTCAGGACTGCGAGTGTTTGCTCCTATCTTCACAGCTCCATGTCAGGACTGCAAGTGTTTGCTCCTATCTCCACAGCTCCATGTCAGGACTGCGAGTGTTTGCTCCTATCTCCACAGCTCCATGTCAGGACTGCGAGTGTTTGCTCCTATCTCCACAGCTCCATGTCAGGACTGCGAGTGTTTGCTCCTATCCTTACAGCTCCATGTCAGGACTGCGAGTGTTTGCTCCTATCCTTACAGCTCCATGTCAGGACTGCGAGTGTTTGCTCCTATCCTCACAGCTCCATGACAGGACTGCAATAAACCTTGGGAACAAGTCGACCACGCGGCTCACTGCACACGAGATGTAATATTCAGCCCAAGTGCTTGCAACAATCAAGCCTGGCGGATAGGAATTACAATGCGAGCTCTGTACAAGAAGACCCCAACTGCTCCCCTCTATGCCCCCTAGGTTAAAAAAATACGGGACCCAGATTGTGAAGGAGCGCTCTGGTGTAAACAGCCGCTAAAGTGGGTACCGGGACTATTTCAATAGTAACGAGAGGCGTCCGTCGTGAGTTGTTCCGCGTCTCACTGAGCTACCGCCACCCGTCTCCGTATACATGAGCTAGTGGGGCAGGGGAAAGGTACAACGCACAGGAAATATACTCGCGGGGAAGGAGAGTGGGAAACCGTTAAAAAAAAACCTTCAGTACAACGGGCCTGAGATACAAACCCTGACTTCCCTGTAGTTGGGAAACATCCTTGTAACCATCAACCCACGTCGTTGAGGCCACGTGGTCAAAGGCGTCAGTCTCATCTTGTCTAGATTGCCTATGGCGGTATGACGGCACGTGTCAGACGTACTTGGTTCGTATCCTGATTGATTTAGTATACTACTTGATGCCCTTGCATTTGTTATTCGGTGATATATTGTTTTGTTCGGGTGCCGGATCTTTACGATACTAACAACGTATATTATTATATTATATCATTGCTCATTAAGTTACGAGGCTATAACCTATACAATGAAAATTAATATTATAGTTACTAACGTAGTTTGATTTATTAAAATATACTCGTGGGTAACATATGTTACATCATTATATCCGTACTTAATAAAATAACAACCCTGGTTTGAGAAAGAGAGAAAAGGGAAAGCTCAATAATCTGTCTTTTTAAATTCTGTGACCGAGAAATTCTGTAAAAGTTAACATGAAATCTGTTTTGGGGGGGTTATTAGGGTTTGAATCTCGACCCGGTGTACTGAGATGTATTTTTTTCTGAGTGATTTATAACCTTCTCTCTACACTCAATTGGCTAGTGCATTTCCTCTAAATTATACCTTACTCATTCCTACTTCATTAGATTAGCCAAATGTCCACAACCTTATCTGGTGGTGAGACTTAAAGCACGGGAGAACAAAACTGTCCTACCTAGATCCGAACTGTGACCTCTTGGAAATATTCTGCATATAGNAACACGATCTTAAGGTCATTAGCGTCTGGGACAGACACAGCTCACCTTGTATTGAACAAGCAACCTCTCTTAGACGGGTCACGATCTTGCGCACAGCTGAGGCCGGATATGGGGGGTATATACTTGTGTTATATCAGTATGGTTGAATATACCAAGGGTTGGTTAGCCCTCCCACCCCCTCGTAGCAACACTTTATTATCTTATTAGAGCCACTAGCAACAACTAGCGCCCCCTCTCCTTCGGCCGAGAATTGGACCGAGGCCTGCTATTTGGAGGGCTTTGCCCCGGTATTCAATACCTCCAATTAGTAATCTGCCTTTTCACCACGAGAGGTGGTTTCACCCTGGCATAGTAAGGGAAAAACGACCCAAAGTGTAAATTACCGCGGGTTATATTCTACACGGTCTGACTGAGTGTTTCCATTCCGCCTTGGATTAATTATAAAATATGGGGGTTTTGTGTAAATTATACATAATTGAGGGTGGTTGATCACATTGGAGGGGTTGGTTAAGTGGTTTGTACACCTCACTAACCTAAGAGTCCGGAGTTACACCCTGACTGGGCGAACTGGAAGAGAAATGGGCGGCAGGCATTCTTCCGAGGGACATTTTCCTCAAGATTAACTTCCTTAATCCTGTTCTCTTAGAATATTTAGTGCGAGGGTGCTCCACGTCTTACTACCCATCCGAGCTATAAGCGTTTAATTGCATTATTGGGATATGGATCAATAAAATAGAATTTTATATTAATTGTACCAACATTTGCATGAAGGGAGAGTATTAAACCATTTATAAAATAGACACCCTTAGTATATCTGACCGGTATTTGAGCCCCAACCTCCTAGTAATTAGTAAATCTAACTAGACGAGCCTAACATTTAGCCCGCGTACCCACAGGTGCTGGTATAGATGTACGTATGTAGTATAAACACATGATGACAGAACGTCACGAACCGACTGCGGGGAAGGGGACAGATAGTTCCTGTCCTGGCCGAGAAAACCAAGAGGAGGTTTGAATCCCGGTTGGAACGCTTCATATGTTGTTATATCAGGCAGGACAAGAGCAGACCTACATCGGTGGTCACGTGGACTAAACGTCAGGCTCATCTAGTCTGGGGACTGGGAGGGTCGGGCTTACTGAAGATGTTTAATCCTAAACTCTTCTTAATGTTCTCCCTTCACGAGAATGGGGGTACATTTCCTATAAAACTCAACCCTTACCTAAGTTAAAATTGGGATATCCTGGCTGGGTGGTAAGACATGGTGGGACTAATAAAAAAAAAAGGATGTGATTGGGTCGAGATTTAATAAAATCAGTAAGCCCCAGGCACCAATGACTCAAGAACACGCATCGACAATCGCTTCAAATGAAAACAAAGTAAGTCTTCAAATATGTGTTGTTGTGACATTTTGTTAATTAACGGGGTTTTGAAATGTTGAGTGCGGATACAGGCAGTATGTGATCTGGCCTGCGGACCATCCACATCAAACAGGTCCGGATTACTTTATTTATAATTGTACCAGACAGAGAACAACTTGACCTGAACACGTGGAAATACACCCTCCTCCTCCTCCTCCTCCTGGTAGCGCATGGTACTCACACACTCTCTGATAGTCACATCCATCAAATATCGACTTGGGACTAGCTGAGGGACTTGTCTGTAATTACGACACCCCCACTAGTCGCCCAATACGTAGCCTCTGTCCTCCAAGACCGCAGATCCACCAATCCATGCTCAAAGCACGCACGCACGCACGAGTTATATGATTTACAAACTGTAACTACCAAACCTATTGTCCGGCTGTTGTTTGGACCAGGACGAGAAGAAGAGGTGAGAGGGGCTGTATCGACAGGAACTAAGACTGATCACTTGTAGAAACACCAAAGTGGAGAGAGGGAGATTAAAAACCTCGCTGGCACTTGCGATTAAACTGTCCCCCGAGAAGGTACACAGACCAAGTTGTTCCCTCCGTCAGTGGTAAGGGTGACAGACTACACGACTAGGAGACAGACTACTCGTCTAGGAGAAATACTACTCATCTAGGAGACAGACTATACGTCTAGGAGACAGACTATACGTCTAGGAGACAGACTATACGTCTAGGAGACAGACTATACGTCTAGGAGACAAACTACTCGTCTAGGAGACAGACTATACGTCTAGGAGACAGACTATACGTCTAGGAGACAGACTACTCACCTAGGAGACAGACTATACGTCTAGGAGACAGACTACACGTCTAGGCTCATCATAATCTCGAGGTAAAACGAGTTTACGATCACAATACTTTATCTATATTATCTGTTCTATTTGTCACACAGTGTCTCTATATTCTTTGTTCTATTTGTCACACAGTGTCTCTATATTCTTTGTTCTATTTGTCACACAGTGTCTCTATATTCTTTGTTCTATTTGTCACACAGTGTCTCTATATTCTTTGTTCTATTTGTCACACAGTGTCTCTATATTCTTTGTTCTATTTGTCACACAGTTTCTCTATATTCTTTGTTCTATTTGTCACACAGTGTTGTGTGCTAAGGACGCTAATTTATATCTTTATCCACCCCCTTCACTTTCTTCTGACGTTCATTAGTGTCGGCAATATCAGCTCTGGCCCTTTTTGTTTATCAGCTGGAGGGGTCGGGGGGGGGGGAGTATTAGTTTATGCAGAGGAGGTAGAGAGGGAAAGGGGAAGCTCGACGCAGAAGATTAAATTTTTGGACGGCTTCCCGCAGAGAACATGACAAGAGTGGTTAGAGGAGAAATTTGAGGAGAAGGGGTATGATCGAGAAGTTTCCTCACTTTAGTTGGTAAACAAAGAGACTCGGAATATTAATAAGCTTCAGAATATTTGAGGCATTGGGTTACTGGAACCTGACACCTGCTGAGACTACTCAGGGTGACTGGAACCTGACACCTGCTGAGACTACTCAGGGTGACTGGAACCTGACACCTGCCGTGGCACATTTGTGAAATACTAAAATTAAACTATTTTGTAAGACTTATACTAATCAACCTATATATCACCGTGAGGTAGATCTCAAACTACATGTTATACACGACAGTTGAGCGGGTAGGATACAGCCATAGCGCCGTGAGGAAGATCTCATACTACTTGTCATACACAACTGTTGAGCGGGTATTATCATCAACACAAGCAGGAGTATAGTCGGCCAAATCGGATCTAGTAGGAGATTAACAACCTGCCAACCCGGAATATGATCGTTGGTCTGATCCCGCGACGTCATAATTCAAATAATACAATGTTTTCCTGGAATCATCCATGGTTTAGAGCGTTGAGGCACTAATCACTTGTCCTTTACTCTTCCAGCTATTAAAACCTTCCCGGACCAACCACACATTTACATTAATAGGATAGGAAAGTTAGGTTCCATTTGGAGAAAGTGTATCCACATTTGCGTTTGGTAAGAGATAGAAAACCATTTAGGAAAGAATCCCCTGAGTATACTCAAGATCCCCTATTTGCCCGTAGATCAAGGTGAGATAGCTGAGAATCACGGGAGAAGATTCAGAAACGTTCTAAAGAGCAAGAAGAAAAATGCGCCACCACGAGATAGTGACAGAGAGCGCTAATGTTGAAAACCTCCCGCAGTCTTCCAATTTGTTTAAAAGCCTTCACGGCTACAACTCTCCAAGTAAGCAAACGCTAGCGTTGCCAGTTTTACATCACTCCCAGGAGAGGAACAAAGAAACGAACAGTAATTCTCTCGCTGGGTCTTTTAACAGGACTGTGCTTGCAGACACATGGTATTAACAGGACTGTGCTTGCAGGCACATGGTTTTAACAGGACTGTGCTTGCAGACACATGGTTTTAACAGGACTGTGATTGCAGATACATGGTATTAACAGGACTGTGCTTGCAGGCACATGGTTTTAACAGGACTGTGCTTGCAGGCACATGGTTTTAACAGGACTGTGATTGCAGATACATGGTTTTAACAGGACTGTGCTTGCAGATACATGGTTTTAAGAGGACTGTGCTTGCAGATACATGGTTTTAACAGGACTGTGCTTGCAGACACATGGTTTTAACAGGACTCTGTTTGCAGATACATGGTATTAACAGGACTGTGATTGCAGATACATGGTTTTAACAGGACTGTGCTTGCAGGCACATGGTTTTAACAGGACTGTGATTGCAGATACATGGTTTTAACAGGACTGTGCTTGCAGACACATGGTTTTAACAGGACTGTGCTTGCAGACACATGGTATTAACAGGACTGTGCTTGCAGGCACATGGTTTTAACAGGACTGTGCTTGCAAGCACATGGTTTTAACAGGACTGTGATTGCAGATACATGGTTTTAACAGGACTGTGCTTGCAGATACATGGTTTTAACAGGACTGTGCTTGCAGGCACATGGTTTTAACAGGATTGTGCTTGCAGACACATGGTTTTAACAGGACTGTGCTTGCAGATACATGGTTTTAACAGGACTGTGCTTGCAGGCACATGGTTTTAACAGGACTGTGCTTGCAGACACATGGTTTTAACAGGACTGTGCTTGCAGGCACATGGTATTAATATGACTGTGCTTGCAGATACATGGTTTTAACAGGACTGTGCTTGCAGGCACATGGTTTTAACAGGACTGTGATTGCGGATACATGGTTTTAACAGGACTGTGCTTGCAGGCACATGGTTTTAACAGGACTGTGCTTTCAGGCACATGGTTTTAACAGGACTGTGATTGCAGATACATGGTTTTAACAGGACTGTGGTTGCAGATACATGGTTTTAACAGGACTGTGCTTGCAGACACATGGTTTTATCAGGACTGTGTCTGCAGACACATGGATGGAGGTTAGAGACGGTCAAATAAGGGGCTATGAGAGGAATGACTACTCACGGGTGCAGGCACGGGGTTCATCTGAAGAATCCCCACAGTCGTTGACAGCGTCACAGTATTTGTTCAAAGGGACGCAGCGGCCATTGTCACAGAAGTACTCTGAGAGGCGACAAGCTGTCGTGGAGGCTACGGCCAGCACGGTTACAAGCGCCACCGCTAGAATGCAGCACATCCGCAACAACCAACCTGAGAACAAAAACCACTTCTCAGACACTGCACTGCACTCTCAAGGGCAAACAGTTTCAGAGTCAATGTGACAGATATATTCTACAGTTACTATGAAATACTCAGGAATCTCAATAATAACGTTCCCCGACACTAACGACACAGTGGGTAATTTATATAAGGTAGTGGAGCAATAAATGTACCCGGATCTGAGTGAAGATAGAGTGGAAAACATTTTAGGAAATAATACCAATCTCAGCATATATAACCAGGATTCCAACGGAAATCCAGTTTATCGCGAGAGTAATGCCTTATACTGTGTTACCACTTGTGCAAGAAAAAACTTTACCTATAATTTATCTCAACTTATGTAAGTCCAACAACTCAGCTCAGTCGGTAGCGTGTCTGTCTTCTGATCTAAAAGGTACCGGGTTCGATTACCGATATGGCCGAAAGATGTTTCATCAGGTGTAATGTGAGTTTTCTGTTTCACAGTGATGAATTAACGGCTGGGGGCTGGGTGTTGTGTTTGATCTAGATATAAGTTAGTTTATAAGTCGTGTGCTGTTATAATTAGTTAGTTTAGAAAGTTCTCGTTAAATACTTCAAATAAATGAAAACATGAAGATTAACAATATTTAAGATGCAGTTAGAGATGAAAATTTTCCGCAGCGGTTGGCTTGTGGTGGAGGTTAAATTGTGAAGGTGGCACATAGAGCCTATTGTACTTCAAAATAAATTGTGTTAAGATTCGTATGGACATCTCGAGGTTTTGCAAATCACTCTTCTAAGTAGTTCCATGTATTATCACCTCACCAGAGGTGCGCTGCTGTAGGTATGGCAGTTAACACCCCCCTCTCTATACTACCACCCTTTCATAGTGTCCTTACATTCCACACATAGCCCCCTCCTCCCATCCCCCCTAATCCTTTCAACTATGTTGATTGCTACTCAACAAAAAACAAGCTATCACCGTTATGCCCTCCAAGGAGTGATGCCTAGTTTTGACCCGCAATGTCGGGGTTTTATAGAATGACGTCCAAAGTCAAAGGACAACGGCTTGAATCCTTACCAAAGTATATTTTTTCTGAGTTACCTTATTAAATCATTATTTACAGTAAATTGTGACATTTTTATTAATTTGTTTATTACTGTAAAATATATAACATGATTTTTTATTCCTTATATTTAAAAATATATAACAGTTTTTTTTTCAGAGACAGTTTTTACGGTCACTACTTGCACTAATTATTTAAATATGGTAGAATGAGGTTAGAATTAAAATAAGTTCACCACAATTTGTTTGTAAAGGAGACAAAAAAACCAATGTGTAAACCACACAATTAAATATAATCTACATACTGTACGCCTACTTCACTTTACAAATAGGCCCTATTATTAACTTTTTTCGAACACCATACCAACAAGAAAATTGTATTTATTATATGATATAAAAAGCTGAACTAAATAAAACTCGCTAAACCATGTTTCCATTTTAAATCATTACTTTATTATTATAATATGATTATAACCCATCATCTAAAACCAAGTATTTTCTTTTTTATTGATATGTTCAGAACACAGGTTATTAACGGCTTAATCTGGTTGGGTATAGATGAGGAAGGTAGCTAAGAGGAAGTGAACCCGCAATTGCATGGAGTAAAGATGGGAAAACCAAAGTGATAAATCACTTGTGGAAAACCGTTAAAGGTATATACATACATACATTTAACGGGAAAACCATCTTCAGTTCACGCAGATGGGATTCGAACCTCAACCTCCCCATCAATGGTGATCAAACCAACGGCAAGCAACGGCTGTGGGTAACTAAACTTTGTAAACTAATTTTTACTTTTTCTCCACATCTCGGAGTGAAAATATTGTGATCGTCAAAAATTCAAAATCGAGATTTTAATAAATGCCAACGTTTCATAACCCCCTAAAACAAAAAAAAAGTTGTTTCCGCAATGCTGCCTGTCAGACTGTCTGTATCTTGGTTTGGGCCAGAATCGAAACCATTTTACCGTTTGGGTTAAAACTTTGTATCTGGGATTTACATAAG
>CABFVZ010002200.1:23959-57569 GCA_902151445.1 Timema monikensis
CCCTCACGCCCCCCATGAACGAGTTCACCCCCCTCTCCATAAACCTATACCAATTATTATCTGATTATTTCTAGGCCTAATACCCCGGCTTGACAAGGTCAAAACACACACAGCAATGAGGGGGGCGGTGAAGGAGAAGGGGTGGTAACGAGAATATGGACGGTACAGGTTTCACACACCAAATTACACCACCGTGAAACAGAAAAGTGGGAGGGGGGTGGATGGTGCTTTACCCATGTAAACGAATTATCATTCACTGTCTGTACCATGCAAAAATTGGTAGAGGGTGAAGGGGGGAACGTAAATTGTCAACATTTTAACAAAGAGAGCAGTCAGTGGTGCAAATAATGGCAGGCAGATTTGTAAACCTTGTTTAGGGCATTAGGGGGGTGAAATATATTGGGGACAACGTATAGAGCCAGTTGGGACAATCACTTCTAGAACATTCTAATCTCTAGAAACATGACTAGAGGGAGGAATAGATTGGTCCAGTATAATCGAACATGGCTACTGTGGTCACGGAGGGTAAGAGTCAGACACATCTCATGGGACACATCAAACATTCAGATCATATTAGGGGAAATATTAAAAAAAATTGATGTAGTTAACGTACACCTTCCTAACTGACTGATTATATCAGCACACGAGAATTTATTTGAGCGAGAGCGAAAGATCTTACCAATTTTGGTGGGAGAAATATTTTCATTTACCTTTAAGGGTTGTTTTACCTCCACCATTTGGCATGGAACGGGCGGCTTTACTTCCCTTCCGAAGGAGGTTGTGCTACGGATTTTTATCACTCAATAGAAATCTGTCCACCCCAACTGGGTTTGAACCCACGAGCATCGGATATATTTTAAACGGCCAGACATTGATATTAGAAGACATATTCTTTAAGAACATGTGCATCAAACCAGCAGACACATGTTTCATGTGTCCTGTTCTTGTCGGCCCAATGTATTTAATCAAAATGTAAGCTTAGCGTTCCTTTCTTCCCCGGGGATGTTGAAATAATACTCTCTACCCCCTCCAGACAAATAACACTGGATCCATCGCCAACTGGTTTCGTTTCTTCGCTTTGCTTAGCCAATATTCTTCAGGGAGGTTTCTCTTTACTGACTAGAAATATAACAAAAATAAAACAAGTATAAATATTCCATAAATTCTCTGATAGTATTTTAGATCCTCGTTTCCATATTTCCTAGAAAAGTTAATGGATACGTCTTGTCTTGTCTAAGAACAAATTCTTTAGCGGATTTTAAAATAAATTGTAAATATAATTTAGTTTCTTTACTTAAGAAATGAAAAAAAAAATGTTTGCTTCGTTGGAAATTCCTATTCCAAGGATGTATAAATAATCCTCCAACTTTAAAAAGAATCCTCTTTTTTTTCAATGTTATTATGCCTCTAGGTGGCGTATTCATCCTCTGTATCTGCCTTCTTGGGTTCTCCTTCTCTCTCTTATATCTTTCTGTCTCTCTCTCACTCCATCTTCTGCCACAAACTCCATAAATCCTTTTTCCTATAATCCTCAGAACAGTGCACGCCTGTACAGCACTGGCCAAGAAATACCGGTCACAATCAATAAGGGGAGAACACAGTCCTACGATGAAGCAAACAACTACATCCGTGAGTAATATTTTATGAGGCATGATAATTATAATATTTTATATTTAAACGTATTATGCATATTAATATTAATTGTTATTATTAATTTTTGACACCCGCATTGATGGTCACGTAGACAAAGACGGTAGTTAGGTCTTGTTTTGTTTGAAAGGGGATTGAAAAACCGGGGTTTAAATTAGGGCTGAGTGGACGAAGGTAATTTATATTAAATGACTTTCCAGCCTTTTTATCTCTCTCTCGATGAAAATTCAGACACACTTCTCTCTTCTTCATCCTCAACCTAAGAGTGTATCTATGTGGATAGCACGGACTGATTGTAAAACGAGGGGGGGGGACTTTACTAGTAGCTAATCGAGAAATAGTAGCAATAGTGTTATTTGTTTAGTAATAAAACATTTATTTAAATACATTTACTGTTTTTTTTTACATCTAATGACCACTTTATGTTCCCGTCCAGTGTTTACTGATGAAATTACTAAATCTACCGCAACCTATCAGCGTTCACAAAATGTTGAATCCAAATCGAGGTTACACGACATTAAAAAAGATTTAGGGGAGAAGCTTTTCTTAAGTTTGCTATTCTGATAAAATATTTGCGCGATGTATTTGGTGAGCTTACCTGCCTCTTTCCCCTTGAATTGGTGAGCATTTTATGGGTCACAGGGTTTTCTTTTATCCTTTTTTATCTCACACTTTCCCCTCTTATTTTCAACCGAGGTTTATTTTGACCTCTTGTGTCTCAAAACTTATATTAAAATTTTTTTTTGGGTGAGAATTATGATCCTTTCCTAAACCTCTTAACTTTTAAACTTTAGACTTTTAAAGCTATAATTTCGAGAACTTTGGGGAAAATATATTCCAAAATAATAAAGAAGAGATTCAGGTATAGGTAATCAAGAGGAAGAAACTAACTTTAAATTCGTAAGAACCTTGTTCGGTTCCCGAAAGTCTCTTAACTAATTTAATAAAAAATTACCTTTATATAAAATAAATGGTACGAAGCTCTACACGGACTTTCTCGCTCTATTCTTTAAAGATGGAGATATTTACTCAAAATTCGTAGTATAACATACACCAGCGAACCCGAGAAAAAAATTGCGCAATACATACGTAAAACATTTTATGACCCAGGATTTTAAATTTCATAATTTTATTTTCAAAGAATTAACTTCTTCATTTGTATATTCGTACCGATAAAAAAATATCGATATTGGGTCCTAAAGGGTCAACACTTCGTATTAAGTTGTCTACCTCCAGTTTAAAATTTTTGACATTTTGTTAGAGGTTGCATATATTATGGTTATTGCATTGCTATTAAATTCCTCATTTATAAATTTAAACCAATAAAATAGGTAAATATTGACTATTGAATCTAAAATGATAGAAATAGAACATTGCTGTACAAACATTTCTCCTTATAGGTTAAAGAAAAGAGAATATCAACATTTTGAGAGACTTACATATTTATTATTCTATGGTATTAGATAATTATCATTAAAACTTAAGTAGTATATCTTTACAACTAAAGCTCACAAAATTTTATTAATATATTCAACAATATCTCAGAAACTGTTGGATTGAAAAAAATCTATATAGAATAAAAGTTTTTTTTATTTTTAATAGTAGTACAATTTTGGAAGAATAAGTTGAAAATAGGTTTCAAATAAAAGATTTGTATCATAAATAGATCTACATATTTGCAATGACAAGTAATTTAATATCTCAAATAGTTTCGGAGATATGATTAAAAAAATAATTTACGCATCTGACCGGAACCCTTGAATTCATTTTGCTGAAATATTGAGTGTAGCCATTTTGTTTGGAATATTTATAAATGTTTAAAAATGAAATTTAATCAAAATCGTTAGAGCCTATTTTGAGAAAATCGTTTTTTTTTGTTTGTTTTTTGCATTTAGTAAATTACCCTTAATTTTAAGGGTTGATATCCCATTCCAAAAACCCTTCGGGGTAACCCTATGAAAACCCTATATACCAAGTTTTAGCCTGATCGGTATAGTAGATTAAGCTCTAGTTGGAGGTACAGACAGACAGGCGGAAATTAAAAAAAACTTTTTTGGATTCGGGGGGTCATGAAACGTCGACATTCCTCAAAATTTCAAGTTTGATTTTTTTGACGATCACAATACTTTCTCTAACTGTAAGATAGCGAGAAAGTAAAAAAATCCAGATAAACCAAAGCTATAATACCTGACAAAAGGTCATGTGATTTGTGTGTCCTAGGTTAAGTTGGTTTGTAAGTCATGTGTCTGGACATTGATGGTTAAAGGCTACATATATTGGTTTAAATATGGACAAGGTTTGAACTGGGGACCCAGTTTGAGTAAATCTAAGAAATTTTTATTGATCGTACAAATATAGTGGTCACAAAATCAAGATAGCTGACAGATTTTGGTCGGTTTGGTATACATTTTCTATTACTACTATTATTCTTACTATATTTACTTTATCGTCACCCCTTGAGTAAAGAAGGTATTGTGATCGACAAAAACACTCAATTTAGATATTTTGTTGGATGTCGACATTTCATAAACCTCTGAATCAGAAAAAAAACTATTTTTTTGCATAACTGTCTGTTTGTCCGTCTCTTACTGCGACTAGGTGAAGTTTCTTTGACGTGAATTAAGGTAATACGGGTTCGAGTAGGGCCGTAAAGTGGTTCAGAGCTCTTACCTCTACACCTGGTTCAACAACGTGACATTTTTACTATTAGTGCACTTTCTAAACATGGGATTAAAACAGATTTTGGTGACTGGAACATTTAAGAACGAGTTTATAAATAATATATTATCCTAGACTGGATCTGTATTATTATTATTATTATTATTATTATTATTATTATTATTATTATTATTATTATTATTAGCATCGCGTCTTACTACCAGTTCGGGTTATACGCACTTACGCTAATGTGTAATGGTAGGGTGATTGTGAGATGAAATGAAAGACCTACAGTTTAAAGTGGAGTCCGAACCACGGTGGAGGCCTGGCATTCCTCACATACTGGATCTGTAATCCATGACCTATTGCTCCCAGAGACGAACAATATAACTGCACATTTCTTTAGGACTGGAAGCGTAACCTTTCGACGAGGGTGCCTGGGCTTATACTTGACCAATTTCCATAGTAGTTTTTAAAAAATCAAGGCTTGTGCACCAAAAATCTTCTTAAAAATTTTAAATCTAAAAAATATTCAAAAGAAGGATTTTTTAATTTAGGATTTAAAAAAAATCGGAACAAATATTGTAACTAGATTAGTTGAATTTTCAATTTACATTTATAGAATCTAAATTACTATTGGGAGCTGCTATGATGGCCGCATAGTCTAAGATGCTACTCTAGCAGTAGGCCGGAGAGCCGATGATTGAGGTTCGAATCTCAATCGGGTGTACTAAGGATGGTTTTACAAAAATAATTTTTCACTCTTCCTCTACGCAAATTTGGGTACAATTCCTCTAAATATATCTTTCCTAAGCCTTAACACCATTAGCGTAGCTATTACATAAGTTAACCCAAATGGGTAGTACAACGTGTTGTTAGAAAAAATAAAAGGAGTGGCCAATAATGCAACAACGTAGGGGGGAGGGGAGAGGGGTTGATGTTGTATTAAAATAAAATGTATGATAATATTCATCCTAAGGTCTATCCTCCTCACACTTCCCCCCTACTCTGGTTCCAAAGGTCTGTGTTTTGAACCACGTGATTGGGATGAGTTTGACCCAATACACTTGCCGTATGCGTTTCATTGTATTGCAAAGAAAGTTTTGTCACGGACTGTACATGATGTAAGCTGATTAAGCGTGTTCTCCATTAATTAGGAAAAACTTCAACAGACACAAATCGATACATAAAAGAAAATGAGACTAAATGTGACGATGGGACGCTCTATATGAAGAACACCCTCCAACCACCCTGACTGCACAATCACACCACCCACACTCCTCCCTACCAGCAGTGATGAAATTAACTCCCCCATGCAAGATGGCAGCTTAAATAAAAGGAAACATTTGCCTTCTCAGCAAATGGGGCGCTATACCGCGAGAAGAAACTAAACCTACCTTTCCCCCTCGTTTAAAAGTTTAAAATAATGGTGAGGGTAAGGGGGGGATGATAGTGGTTAAAATACAGTCCAATCTTCATAGAAAGGAGCTATCTGACAATTAGACAAGTCAATATATGAACCTTCACGAATCTATACGTCGAGTCATATGATATATCACTCACTATCAAATAATACTAATAACACAGTTGAATGTTATTATTATTATTATTATTATTATTATTATTATTATTATTATTAGCACCGCGTCTTACTACCCGTTCGGCTTATACGCACTTACGCTAATGTTTAATGGTAGGGTGATTATGAGATGAAATGGAGGACCTACAGTTTAACGTGGAATCCGAACCACGGTGGAGGCCTGGCATTACCCACATTCACAAGATGTCTTGTCAGAGGTGAAGGAAGGGTTTGGTAATCAGATAAATTTGTGCCGGGACCGAGGATTGAACCCCGGATCCCAGCACAGAAGTCCGACCCCTTACTCCTTGACCGCCAGGTCACCCTTGAATGTTATTAATGTTGACCACAATATAAACATGTTTGTATGTTGTAAAAGTATCATCCTACCAGAACCCTGCTGGTCTCTTGTACAAATTTCTTCTCACCAAACCAAGATAAGGAATAGCAAATTAAGGCATTTAAAGGCCAAATAATATAATTATAAATATTGTGTGTTGTATGGATTTGTTTGATTTATTTGAGGTAGTTAAAGGTCACTTTCTGAACTAACTTATTATATCAGCACACGATAATTTCTATGAGCGACAGCGAATAGGCCTATTTATTTTGCCAGGAAAAGTATTTTGCCATACCTTCTAGTAATATCTTACATTATCCAATCGACATGGAAACATCAAACAACGGCATTACTTCTCCTCCGAAGGAAGTTGTGCTACAAACTTTTATCGCTCAAGATAAATCCATCAACCCTGCCCACGTACAACGGATTCTAAGGAGAGAACTTTACCTAAAGACCACATAGGTCAACTACATTGTGTAAAATCTACCCCTAAAGGTCCAGGTTGGGCTCAACCCTCCCTTTCTCTTCTCTAATAAACGAACCCACTGCCCACGAGACCAATCCCGCCAGTCAGAGCTTAGAAGCGCTAAGGGAGTGTTGATACAATTGAGTTATATCCTGGGAGTGTTGTTATACTCGTGTTATACTCTGGGAGGGTTGTTATATTCGTGCTATACTCTGGGAGTGTTGTTATATTCGTGCTATACCCTGGGAGTACACTGGGAGTGTTGTTATATTCGTGTTATACCCTGGGACTGTTGTTATACTCGTGTTATACTCTGGGAGGGTTGTTATATTCGTGTTATACCCTGGTACTGTTGTTATATTCGTGTTGTACACTGGGAGTGTTGCTAATTCGTGTTATACCCTGGGACTGTTGTTATATTCGTGCTATACCCTGGGAGTGTTGTTATACTCGTGTTATACCCTGGTACTGTTGTTATATTCGTGTTGTACACTGGGAGTGTTGTTATATTCGTGTTGTACACTGGGAGTGTTGTTATATTCGTGTTATACCCTGGGACTGTTGTTATACTCGTGTTATACTCTGGGAGGGTTGTTATATTCGTGCTATACTCTGGGAGTGTTGTTATATTCGTGCTATACCCTGGGAGTGTTGTTATACTCGTGTTATAACCTGGGACGGTTGTTATACTCATGTTATAGCTTGATAGTGTTGTTATAATCGAAGTTTATCGATCAATGGAACATGATTGAGACACAAATAACATAAATACTCCAAGGAAACATCCACGTTCGGATGAGAGGGTCAATAAACCAAAAAGGAGCTTGCTCCTCAGAGTAGTGGACCAGGAGGTGGGTTTCCCAGGAGGAGTGTCAAGATATATAGTCAGGAAAATATGGAGAGAAAGAGGTAAATAAGAGAGAGAAAGTGAGATCCACAGGAATGTACGGTAATATAAACCAGCTTCCAAAGGCTTAAAATAATATTATTGGAATAGACGGGAAACAAAACTAATGAATGATAAACATAACGGTCAAAATCCGAGAAATGGAGTAGAAATAAAGGTCTAAAATATAAATATGTGAGCATTTATACATTATATTTTAACTTTATATCTCTACGGTTGACTTACAAACTAGCTAAACTTTGAACAGCTACAATAAACAATGAAACACACGCCCCCTGCTTGTAGTTTGAATTTGAAGGTAATATAAAACTAGACATACGTATCCCCTGTGGTCGAAGCAGGACTCCTGATACCCGTAGTAGCCTTCCCTTGCTTCTCGACCACAGAAATACTTTAAAATTAAAATAAACAATATTTTACAAAGAAAATAACAGAGGATCAAAATTAGAGTAAGGTAAGAAGATGGTGATAAAGTGATTTGTAAGATATACCCTATTTACGACGGGAGTGCGGATAGTTACAGCTGGGAGCAGGTTTTTATTGAAAACATGAGCTGGAAGTAATTAATAACAACACTAATTAGTGTTTCCTAACAGGTTGACATTAGTGAGGTTCAGTCAGAGAACTTCCGTCCAGCTGTAAGTAACCTCACTCCCATCGTAGATAAGGTATAGTGAAGGATAAGCTAAGAGAGCAAGAAATAACTGTTCAAAGTAAATAAATAGAGATGCTAGCGAACAAAGAAAGAGTAAAGAGGAATGAACTACGAGAGAAGTGAGATGGCCGGACCTAGACGAGGACCGTTGAATAGAGGAGTGAGCTAGTAAAGCACGAGAGAGGATGAGAAAGAGTTGAGGGTCAGCTTTGACCGCTGGTCCAACCCCTCGCTGTGTCTGCAGGGTAAAAGCTGGCGGATAATCCAAGCTACCCCTTCTTCGGCTCTTCGGAACATTACATATATCATCGGCTATCTCCTGGGGATATGGCCGCTTGGGGGCCCAACACGTTACAGCTCAAAAACCAACACACACACACCCCTCCCCTCCACCTCACTCCAGACGAAATGCTCGTAGCGGAAAAGCTCGGGCGGATTAAATTCGTTCTGATATCTCGTATTTTATCAAGGCTGGGAACAGAATTTCATGTTGATGTGAGTGAATATATCATTTATTTTAAATTATGTACTGTACGTGTGTCATTTACAAACAGGATTTTTAGCAGTTCATTTTGTATCGCTGATCTATTTGAGGTGATGCAAAATATATTTTCATGAACTATACGTAAATGGAAAGTAACGTGAGCTAAATGTATTTGCTCCGGTGGCCTCGTGGTCTAACGCGCTACTATCGCATTACATTAGACTTCCGATGATGGGGAGATTGAGACTCGAATCTAGGCTCGGTTTACCGAGGGTGATTTTTCCCTTCTCCCTCCACGCAAATCTTGGTACACTTCCTCTAAATATAACTTTTCTAATCCCTAAAACCATTATTGTAATTAGTACATAAGCGTATAACCCAAACAAGTAGTAAGACGCGGTAGTAAAATAAAATAGTGTTAAAGTCTCTATGTATTTCAGTTTTTATGACATTTTTTAGTCAAATTAAATAAAGAGTTGGTTCATTAGATGTTTTTATTTTAATAGAATGCCCGAGGTGATATTATCAATAGTTGTTGAATATTTGTCAAGAGCGTAGCAGCATTCGATGACAAACTTTCAAACGAATAGGAAAGGTTCTGTTTAAAGTACACTAAGCCCATAACAAATATTAAACCAACTGTTGATATTACCACGTGAACAAAATTACACTAAACACAACCATAGGAGCAATATTTTATTTACTCTGTCCAAACAAATTATCTTGAACACTTCAAACAATACGGCAATAGTGGCTGTATCTCTCGTTCAGCCTGAGAGGTAGCCGTCTTACCTTGATTGATTACACTATGACCCTATCTTATCATCTACACCAGGGGTCTCCACACTTTTTGGTACGTGGGCCACATTATATATTTTACCCATTTTCGCGGACCAAAGTAATTTTTTTTTATATAAATTAATATATAACATTTATTTGGATCTTTTCGGGAACTCAGTAAGATATTATTAAGAATGGAAGAGAAATGTAACATTTACAAAGAATGGCGGTGGGGCATACATATATTCAAGAAACAGAAACTCATATTTACTCTGGGACTGCAATGAGAGATTTCAATCATAACTATCAAACTATGTTTTGCACAAGAGCAAAGAAAATGATGGAACTGCTTTTTTAATTCTAAAATATTGCCTTAGGTGCTCATTATAAGAATAAATCTCAAATGCTTATCAGATACATTTTCTCGATAGTTGGACTTTACATACTTCATATTTAATTCTTGAGAATTTTTTGTTCACATAGGTTGTTTTATCGGAAAGTGACACAACTTCACAAGCAAATCACTTCAAATTCGAAAACTACTAATGTTGCAAAGATTTATAAAAATTGTATCATCAGATTTCCTTCTTTATACTTGTGTTTCAGCATATCATCTGATTCGAGATCAGTAATTTAAATTTGAAACTGACTTGGTAGTTTTTCAACATTGCAGTCAAATTATTTTAAAACAGCCTTCCTTATTTCATCTGTTTTTCTATAGAGATCAGAAAATTGTCCCCAAAATTGTTTTTTAAGTCATAAATTAATTCTAATTCAAATGAATAAGGACACTCTACTTCATCTTGTTCGTGACATTTTTCATAACATGGGAAATAAACCGAGCTATGAACGTTCACCTGTTCAGGCCTAGCATCATTGTTGCCCTGAATGCCGCGAAGAGCTCTCAAATCAAATGTATTTCAGCTTGCAACTTAAGATTCAATTGATTCATATGGCCAGTCACGTCTGCCAAAAATATTTTACTTTCCAAACCCAGTCAGTGTTTGATGAAAGTGATTGAGGTTGATTCTTCTCTATGGGAAATGAATCAATTTAGATGTAATAATTTATATTTATAATAAATAGTAAATATAATTAATTACTTTTAAAATTATGTAGCATTTTTTGTGGACTTTCCTATCATAACCCTCTGCCGGGAGACTTGGAAATAATACCTGTTGTGGGTTTAAGGAAGTGACACCAGCTGTCAGCTGTTTTACGCCGTGGTTTGAGGTATTTAATCACGTGGTACTTGCGGCTGAAAATGGAAGCTTGCAATCCGACAGCACTCTGACTTGATGTCATGTGGGGAGGCTCGCATACGGAAAGAAAATGGTCATGTCAAATACTCTTCATTCAAGGTCCGGTCTTATGACTCCTGGATAAATATTAATCTGGCCATTAAATATTTTTTTCTGGTCGATAAGTTAAAAGCGCGTCTTATGACCGCCAGATAAAATGTACTCGTATTTACCCATCACATTTTTATCAGGAGGTTTAAATACCTGATAACTGCTATCTGAAAGTTAAAATGGTTGTTGACATATTGACGCGTTGTTTTCCAAGAGGTTTCACCTATCAAAATCTGTTTTTAGGTTAAAATATTAGTTCGCGTGTTTAGTAAGCATAGACCCTGATTCTAACAATATATAAAGTTGAAACATTTAATTCACGCTTTTACAAAAACTGACAAGCTATTTGTAGAGTTATAGTTATATAAGAACAAATTATTTAAATGTGAGTACAATAAATGAAATTTTGTAAACGTTATACCCAACTATTGCCCACATTTTGGCAGACACAATTAGTACTTGCAAGGTAACTTATCTTATGCGTCCACGTGACGCCATCTGTTTCCTCGCACTCATTTAGTTGCCATTATTTAATAAATGTTGAGCGTTGTCCCCACACGTTAGTTTGTAAACGGTATCAACAGGGCTTATACGCATGCGCGCACCAGTAAAAAACAGTACCAACGTTGCGTGTTTTGAATAAAAATATATTTATCCTACAGATAGCTATCCGGCAGATAAACTCAGTTCATAATACGCGTAAAATATTAAGGTGGCTGATAACCTTTATTTGATCGCTAACCTTAACCTTCCGATAGTAATATTTATCCGGTAGTCATAAGAACGACCCTAAGAAATAAGAAGGGAAACAATTTGTTTTTTGATTAAATCTTGGGGTGGGCTGGATATAATCGTGTGGCGGGCCGTAGTTTGGAGACCCCTGATCTACACCATAATGATATAGTCTTACCTTGACTGATTACACTATGACTATCTTAGATTGACTGATTACATTATGACACTATATTATAAACTACACCATAGTGGAATCAAGTAAGGTAGCAGTCTTAACTTTACTGATTACACTATGGCCCTATCTTATAAACTACACCATAGTGGAACCAAGCAAGGTGGCAGTCTTACCTTGACTGATTACACTATGAGCCTATCTTATCATCTACACCAGAATGAAACCAAGTCTTACCTTGACTGATTACACTATGACTATAAAATCAATCTTTTGCCCTATTTTATAGAAAATGTAAAATAGTTTGACAACATCTTCTCTAAATTTATAGACTTATTTGAGGTGTAGTTTTAATACGATTCAAGTTACTGAAATATTATGATATTACAACCCATCTTTTATTTTTATCACAGCGGCTTACCACCTGTTCAGAATATACACATAAATGATAGGATAGCGACGAGGAAGGAAGCAATTTAGAGGTAATCTACACGCATTAGAGTGGAGAGATAGTGGGAAGCTATTTAGGAAAAATCAGTAGACCTTACCGCGACTCTAACCTCCATTTTCCCCTCTTCTGCAGGCCAATCTAGCTTGAGAGTTACGCCTTAGATCATTCAGCCACTGAAGTGGGTTGGTACATATCTAATAATATCGTCCAATAGTAAGTGGGTTTATCGTTTTGATCCTGATAAATTAGAACTTTTAGACATATATATGTTGACATTGATCTCCACATCACAGGCAGATATGAAGCGACAACAAATTAACACTTTTATTCAACTTTTTATGTGTGAAAAAAATGTGATCCTGTTTTTATCTGACGGGAAATAGCGTGACAGCTATAACATATGAAGCATATTAACTTGTATCATGTCGCGAAGTTTTTTTCATTGAACAGAAAATTGTGGGAAAATGTTGGTAGGGATTAGAGGGACGGTTAGAAAGTGGAAAAGGGAGGGGGAGGGCGAAGACTTATTATTTCAGTCCATACGCGTTAAATTGAGAGGGAAGTTATTGCCACTGTACAATTTTCATAGTAAGGACATTTTAGAAAATACAAACCTTTATTTTGCAGCCAAAATTGTCAACATTTTCCTTTATTATTATTATTATTATAAGCTGTTATTGATACTATCTATAGCCGAAGACCATATGACTTGACGTATGAATTCGTAAAAGTATATCTAGTGACTTTTATCCTGTTGTCAGTTAAGATTATTCCTATGACTATTGTACTGTATCTCCTCTTACTATATTAGAATGCCCTATTTGACTTGTCAACAACGACAACGATTCAGAGACAAGCAGTGTCGCCACTGTTCATTCCTTTTATCAGAAATTTTCCTCCTATGAATGCGAAGATAAAACTATTTTAAGTGGTTTTTGGAGGACATTAAACTATTTCCTAACAAATTATACAAACATTCACTACAGTGTTCTCTCAGTGCTGACCACGTGGTTGTAATCGTAGAGAGACGCAAGAGATGGCTGCTCAGGGAGTCTTGTTTGGATGATAGACCTGCTCTACATTGTTGCCAAGTTAAAAAGGGAGAGGGGGTGTAGTAAATAGCTCGTGGATTAATATGACATCCACTGCTTCGCCACAATATTATGGGTATGTGGCAACATATCATCCAAGTGACGCTTAATGTTACTGTGCCAACGTGTGACGTCACATCCTGGAGTGGCTGCTTATGCTTTGCTTTTAGATTTTAGTACAGGCTGATAAAAAGGAAGACTCATATGCGCATATTTAAAATGTTTTAATAAATATATAATCCTTTTTTTTTTGTCTGAAAGCGTGTTGCTTTAGTGGGGATGGGTATTTATTCTGTACATTCCCATTCACAAAATATGGTCGGCTTTTCATTCTAACTTCTACAACTGAGAATATACTAAACCTGTCCCTGAATAAACTTTTGACCCCAAGTGTACAGATAGCTGGGGATCCCCCTATCCCCCACGATGCAGGTCTTCTCGTATCTGACATTTCCAGACGGCGAAACAAAGCGACTCTTTCCACGCCCTGCTACCCTTACACCCGTGGTCGAGTGGTTAGAGAGGTCAACACGTACTTGGAGTACTTTGGTTCAAACCCAGATGCAATATAGCCCCGGACATAGAAAAAAAACCACTCAGCGCGTGTTGGACTATTAACGTCAGGGACTCGCACTTGAGGAAGTTACGAAACGCTTAGCTCTTCATATAAAGTTGAGCCCACCAGGAATCGAACCTTAGCTTATCATAAATAACTTATCACTCTTCCTTTCTTCCTTTCCCCCTTCTATCACGTATATACCCCTCTATCAATCAATTTATCTTCTTCATTGATTTAGATTCAATGTCTTTGGCACCCTTCCCTCTTCCACATACTCTCAAATTATCCTAGATATAGTGTAGCCTCCCTCCTCAACTTGCCCTAGATCTAGTGTAGCCTCCCTCCTCAACTTGTCCTAGATCTAGTGTAGCCTCCCTTCTCAACTTGTCCTAGATCTAGTGTAGCCTCCCTTCTCAACCTGTCCTAGATCTAGTGTAGCCTCCCTTCTCAACTTGTCCTAAATATAGTGTATCCTCCCTCCTCAACTTGTCCTAGATATAGTGTAGCCTCCCTTCTCAACTTGTCCTAGATCTAGTGTAGCCTCCCTTCTCAACTTGTCCTAGATCTAGTGTAAGCCTCCCTTCTCAACTTGTCCTAGATATAGTGTAGCCTCCCTTCTCAACTTGTCCTAGATATAGTGTAGCCTCCCTCCTCAACTTGTCCTAGATATAGTTTAGCCGCCCTTCCCAACTTGCTTGACATGCAGTGCACGGAGTCTTGGCGGGTTGCAGCAGAATCAGGCTTAGCGTTGACGACATCTCCGGGCCGTTCAAAAGAAGTTTTGCGGGTGTCAAGCGGCGCTTAATTGATTGCACTTTAATGACCGACTTGGATGAAAGAAACAGGTACCGTGCAAGAACGACATATGGACCGGTTAGTGTCAGCTCTTTATGGATTACCTTGATATTTTCCAGCAACCTGGGGAAATAACGTGCCATCTTCAAACCTAGGTCCACTGTGCCACTATTCCAGCTTATGTTGAATATAATAAAATCTAAGCTATAAATATTGTAGTTTAAATTGTAATTATTATGATTTTTATATTTTAGTTATTTAACATGCATGTTCTGAACCGACTGTTTATATCAGCATATGATTTATAAACTAACTTTAATCTATAACGTACACAACATCCAACCCCCAGACCATTCATTCATCAATGTGAAAGGGTAAACCCACATTTCATCAAGGATATATTTTTCAGCCAAACCAGGAATCGAGCCCTGGACCATTATCTCAGCTTTCGACTGATACCAGAGGTCGGACATTTAATATATTGAAACCCGCGATTGGTTCGGTTTGTTGGTGAGGAGGAGGTCGAGGTTCGAGTCCCGACTGAGTGTTGTAAGGGTGTTTTATTTTCTTCAAAATTGGTCTTTCACTCTCTCTCTCTCTCCACACAAATTATGATACATTTGTTCTAAATTATTTTCCCCTCACCACTACCCCAATAGTGATAACACTACGGATACGATACAGTCATGGCTAAAACAGTCGAAACTTTGGTTTGTATTTCCGTATGGTTTCATCGACCATTTTTATATTATATCACTTCATAACACATCATTTCACACCAGAAACTGTTGATAAACAAGAACGTATCGTTTTAATTAGCTTGAATCCCAAACTGACAGCTGACGGCAGCACACAGGATTGGTCCTCAGACATTCAATTCAATCAAAAATAATTCAAGTCCCGTGTTCAAGCTGTCATTTTTTTTTTAAACTTAATTGAATAAGATATACTATGTTTAGTAAAATTGTATCAGTTATTTTTTTTAAATTCAACTCATTTTAAATTGTCTACGCGCATCTTTAAGATAAAAGTATTTTATAAAGTACTAATAAAAATAAAAACAGTAAAATTAATTGCTCCAATTTCCTTCGGTCTCTTCCATCAACTCGACATTTCAATTTACTAAAGTTAAAAAAAAAGTTAATTTCATTTGCAGCTTTTAAAATTAAATTTATGATCTAACTTTATAGTATGGAAAATATTTCAATATTAGTGAAGGAAAATATATATATATGTGTGTGTGTAAAGTAAAATCTTAAACTAACTGAGTGCTAAGTAGGGTTGTAAATAAAAAATCCATTAGGTAATTTGAAACTAAAGTCCGATGTTATCTCAAGTGACAAATTGGCTAAATTGTAACTACTCGAGTCTTAAAACAAATATTTTAAATTTTGGTACTAACACGATTATAAATATTAACTATCATGATATTAATAATCTAATTAAGTTCTATATTTTATTATCATTTAGATTGTGTCCCAACATTGAATTTTTTTAACTAAAACGAAATGATTGAATAGGTTATGGTTAAGTACTATTAGAGTAGCGCTTGGCAAAGATATTGGAGAAAAAATTTGCAAATAATCAATTAAAAAACACAAATTAATTTGGTCAATAAAGCATTGAATAAGTTAGTTTTATCTGACTTTAATAATATCCCCTAATGTGCTAATCTAGCAAAAATGTCTGCCCTTTGAGAAGCTTTCATCTCCTTCCTCTACCATACTTCAAGGCAAGACTGAGTGGAAAGTGTGTGGAAAGGGGTATACAAATTGCAGTACATGGTAATAACATCTAGCGTGGACTTGAAAGGGGTACACAAAGGACAGTACATGGTAATAACATCTAGCGTGGACTTGAAAGGGGTACACAAAGTGCAGTACGTGGTAATAACATCTAGTGTGGACTTGAAAGGGGTACACAAAGGACAGTACGTGGTAATAACATCTAGCGTGGACATGAAAGGGGTACACAAAGGACAGTACATGGTAATAACATCTAGCGTGGACTTGAAAGGGGTACACAAAGTGCAGTACGTGGTAATGACATCTAGTGTGGAATTGAAAGGGGTACACAAAGGACAGTACATGGTAATAACATCTAGCGTAGACTTGAAAGGGGTACACAAAGGAAAGTACATGGTAATAACATCTAGCGTGGACTTGAAAGGGGTGCACAAAGGACAGTACATGGTAATAACATCTAGCGTGGACATGAAAGGGGTACACAAAGTGCAGTACGTGGTAATAACATCTAGTGTGGACTTGAAAGGGGTACACAAAGGACAGTACGTGGTAATAACACTTGAAAGGGGTACACAAAGTGCAGTACGTGGTAATGACATCTAGTGTGGAATTGAAAGGGGTACACAAAGGACAGTACATGGTAATAGCATCTAGTGTGGACTTGAAAGGGGTATACAAATTGCAGTGCATGGTAATAACATCTAGTATGGACTTGAAAGGGGTTCACAAAGTGCAGTACATGGTGATAAGATCTAGTGTGGACTTGAAAGGGGTACACAAAGGACAGTACATAGTAATAACATCTAGCGTGGACTTGAAAGGGGTACACAAAGGACAGTACATGGTAATAACATCTAGTGTGGACTTGAAAGGGGTACACAAAGGACAGTACATAGTAATAACATCTAGCGTGGACTTGAAAGGGGTACACAAAGTGCAGTACATGGTAATAACATCTAGCGTGGACTTGAAAGGGGTACACAAAGGACAGTACATGGTAATAACATCTAGCAATGGACTTGAAAGGGGTACACAAAGTGCAGTACGTGGTAATAACATCTAGTGTGGACTTGAAAGGGGTACACAAAGGACAGTACATGGTAATAACATCTAGCGTAGACTTGAAAGGGGTACACAAAGGACTGTACATGGTAATAACATCTAGCGTGGACTTGAAAGGGGTGCACATAGGACAGTACATGGTAATAACATCTAGCGTGGACATGAAAGGGGTACACAAAGGACAGTACATGGTAATAACATCTAGCGTGGACTTGAAAGGGGTACACAAAGGACAGTACATGGTAATAACATCTAGCGTGGACTTGAAAGGGGTACACAAAGGACAGTACATTGTAATAACATCTAGCGTGGACTTGAAAGCGGAACACAAAGGACAGTACATTGTAATAACATCTAGTGTGGACTTGAAAGGGGTACACAAAGGACAGTACATGGTAATAACATCTAGCGTGGACTTGAAAGGGGTACACAAAGGACAGTACATGGTAATAACATTTAGTGTGGACTTGAAAGGGGTACACAAAGGACAGTACATGGTAATAACATCTAGCGTGGACTTGAAACGGGTACACAAAGGACAGTACATGTTAATAACATCTAGCGTGGACTTGAAAGGGGTACACAAAGGACAGTACATGGTAATAACATCTTGCGTGGACTTGAAAGGGGTGCACAAAGGACAGTACATGGTAATAACATCTAGCGTGTAATTGAAAGGGGTACACAAAGGACAGTACATGGTAATAACATCGAGTGTGGACTTGAAAGGGGTACACAAAGTGCAGTACATGGTAATAACATCTAGTTTGACCTTGAAAGGGGTACACAAAGTGTAGTACATGGTAATACCCCCTCCCTCTGCCCTAGGAACATTCCCTCTGCATTCTGACGGTCTAGTTTCACCAATAAGAGTGTTCGATGCTTGTATCAGAGGCTGATATTGAACCATCTGTCCTCGTTCCCAAACTATTGACAAGATAAACAAGGAGAGGAGTCACGCCTAGCTCTGTACCAATGTGATTAATGACGTCATAAATACGTCACCACCATAAAGAAGGGAAGGGTGGAGGATCAAGCCTAAAAACCAAAACTGTTCGTAATGTCAAACCCTTCCTTCTTACCAAGTTTATTTTTTGGTTTGCAAATGTTTGTATTTCAGTATACTAGTAAATATTTAAAAGGGCATTATTCTGTTCTATTTATTTATTTTCAGACTACAATAAACGGACCTGAAACAAAACCATTTTGTATTATTACAAAGGTTGAATAGAGGCCACTGAATGAAAACCCTTCCAAGTGACATTATATGGGGGAATAACTTCCTAAAATTATTGGAGATTACTTTCTCATATAGAGAAAGGATTGTACTCGTGAATATTTTCAGCCTCGGGATTAAGATGAGTGTTGGCGTGTTGTTTCCTGGAACCCAAACCATTGGGCCTTACAATTATGTTTGTATGTTTGTTTATCTGTCTGTCTGCTGCTCTCGTAGCTAGTGGACGTGTGTGGAGCGTTGCTCCATAAAGTTGTGTGCTACACTGTGAACTTTGTGTTTAAATATTCCCGAGAAGATTTAGGGTTTTTCTTATTAATAGTGTATTTGATATGATGTCTTGTATCGTGCTGTCCTCCACATGAGTGGAGGCCACTCTGGTGTACCAGGTTCGGATCCTGGAACACATGGAATGTCATCTAACAGGCCGGACCACAAACTGGCGATTATTTTGGACCACATAATGTCCGTTATGCGTCCAACATAAGTGGTGGACGGCTTTGTTTGTTTACGAGAGTGTTAATAAAATGTTAGAAGATGGGGGTTGGGGACGGGGGACGGGGGGTGTAGATGATATTTTTGTTCCAATCCAAAGATTGTCTATGTCGTCCACTAAATTAGTACTTTCCAATATCACACCAGATATTACAAATGATCTGTTGTTAACGAACTTGTCTAAATTTGGAAGAATTACGAGTCAGATGAGGGAAATTAAAATAATCTCTAGATTACCACAATTTTCTCATGTCTACTCGTTTAGACGTATTGTTTATATTATCTCTAACAAGGGAGATTCCCTTCCTTTGTATGTTAGTTTGACAATAGATAATATGCCATGGCGAGTATATTTGTCCACTGATGATGCTAAGTGTTTTAGATGCTCGCTTCCCGGACACATGGCAAGGAACTGTACACAATTGTGTCGGCCACTGAACGGTCAATTAGCCCCACCGAAACACTACTTTTAGTGATATTGGTGCTGGCAATAGCAAAATGATGCGGTTGACTGAGGCCAGGGGCAGCGCTGACCCCGTTAAATAAGATATCTACCATCTGTTGATTATGAACCCAATATTAGTATACTTACTGTTGCTAAACATCGCCCTTAGTCACTTTCAGAGATACAACAACAACAACAAGAGCAACAAGAAAAACAACAAAAGCAACAGCAAAAAGGTGAGGTAACAGACAGTTCTATAGTTTTTGAGAATGTGAAAACTGATTGTGTACTACAATGTGGTCAAAAGTCACCCGATAAATTAAGTCAATCTCACATGGATGATAGTATTAAGGAGTAGTGATATCAGCTCTATTGGCGAGAAAAGCTCAATTAATGTCCTTGAGGAGTCGTCGGATGTCAGTGAGGAAGATGTAAAACGTCAAGTTCTAAACCATAATGATGACTGATGATCATTGGTCCGTTGTGTCAAAAGTTTCTTTGAGTTCACAGGAAGAAAAATTAAAAGTCAAGGATGCTTCGAGTATTGATAATTTAATCAGGATATTTAATTTTAAAGACAAATAATATCCTTTGAATAAAGAAACGTTTTCAAGTTTTTTGAAAAAATCAAGGGTTTTTAAAAAGACTGCTGCAGTGGCGTGTGGATGTACAACAAACTATAAGGACATAGCAGAAATGTTCCAGGATTCGTTGTCCTGTGTCCGAAGTCACAATTTAAGACGGTGATTGTTGCGTTTGATTAACTCTCTGCAAGAAGTGGATTATTTAGTTCCAATATTATTTAATGATTAATTGATATAAAAGCACAATGTGTTTCTACCTTTCTTTATTTTTTATGATTTGTGCTTTAACTCTTAATCCACGGGGTCTAAATAGTGATGGCAAACAATACATGCTTTCTATGTACTAAAAACGGGTAAGAGCAGATATTTTATGTGTTCAGGAAACTAACTTGAGCTCACCACCTACGTCATATACCTTGGCAGATTTTACCTTTTTTATCCCCCCGTTAATTCAAGCTAGCTCTGGGGTATTAATTGCAATTAGATCATCTATAGACCATAAGGCTATGAGACACACTGTATTGGAACCAGGATATGCATATGTTGTATTATTAAGAATGTTTGGTAAAATTTATCATTTTGTTAATGTCTATATGCCTCAAGATAATACTCATGCCATTTTTGTGGTCGGGGATTTGACACGATACTTACAGCGCCTTGGAGTCTTAGAGAATGTGTTTCTGGTCAGTGATTGGAACGTATCGCTTCTATCAGAAGACACGATTAATTGTAATGAGACCAGACTAGCGCTTAGCCAGGCCCTTCAACAAATAGTATCAGTTAATAAATTGTTTGATGTATGGAAAAACGCTCATACTGATGAAAAAGGTTTCACATATACGGGTGTTCATAAAAATGTGCCTCGCTCATGGTTAGACCACATTTATGTAAACCCTAGCTTGAATTATTTTGCTATACAACAAAAAATAGTTCCTTCCTTTTCTGACCACTCTGTGTGTATTTTTTTGCATCAATTATATGTGTATACAGGCATACTGGAGGCTAAATACACAATTTCTAGAGGATGAACACTAAAAATAAATTATCAGTAATATTGCCAGTTTTATTAAGAACATATGTACCATAGTAAAAACCCATTGTTGTGGTGGGACGAGTTTAAGTCAGAAGTATTTGAGATTTCTATATGGTTCTCTGTGGACAAGTTCAAATTAGTTTAGGCTGAAATTAGTGGATCGGAAGTTATGGCTCAACAAATTAAATCTAAGAATATTTTAACGACGTAAGATGAAAATGACTTTCTTCGTCTTTGCGTAGCATATATTAGAAAACTGTATAGTCGTATGGCCATTGATATTAAATCTGTTGAGCGTTCCCGATATATGGATACACAGGTCCCCGAGTTTCTTACACAGTTTAGACAACGTCCTGTTCACCTTTCTTTAGCATCTCTGAATATAAACGGACAAATCATGTCCGACCCAAATGAAATTCGTAATTATATTTGTGAACATTTTAAGAAACATTTTTCTTTGCGATTAGGAACAAGTGTTGAAGTGACAGAACTGTATAATGGTCTTCCCGCCATAATTGAAGAGTAAAAGGATGTGTGTGACTGACATTTATTTAGAGGAGTTGACGGAAACAGTTCGTGCACTCAATAAAAATAAAGCTCCCGGATATGATAGTCTACCATGTAAGTTTTATCAATGTTTTTGGGGGGAAATCTCACAGAAGTTTTTAAAGATGATTCGTGTTGCTTTTTAATCTGAATGAATAAATCGTGAATGAATAAATCTGTTCTTATTTTACTTCTTAAGGATTGGGATGAGACTTTGATACATAATTGGAGACCAATTTCTTTACTTAATGTTGACTATAAAATATTGTCTCGCACCATAGCTTCTAGGATGCTAAAATGTTCTCCCTGATGTGATTCATTATTCCCAGACGTTTTGCATTCCACAAAGGTCCATACATGAGAAATTTCCATCTTATACGAGATGTTATTCACAGAGACAATACCAAAAATATCCCCCTCGTTGTACTTTCCCTGGATCAGGAAAATGCTTATTACCCAATTGAACACACCTACATTTTTTTCCTACGCTGTCCGAATTCGGGTTTGGAACAAAATATAAATCGTATGTTCGTACTTTATATCTAAGGTCACAATGTTTGTTACGAATTTGAGATGTATTAACGGCGCCAATTCCAATGTTACGTGGAGTACGGCAAAGGGACCCATTATGTGGCCAATTGTTCACTATTTGTATAGATCCTTTCTTACATATGTGCAGACAGACTTTGTCAAATTATGGTTTTAGATTACCATCGTTTAGTGAAGCGCTAGTTGTCTCTGCGTATGCAAATGATGTGACACTTTTCATTACCCATGATGAGAGGTTCAAGGAACTTCCTACAGCATTTATGAGATATATTTGTATGGTTGGAGCAGAATTGAATGCGGACAAGACTAAGGATCTCTGGGTTGGAAATTGGAGAAATAGAACGGATGAACCCAACAAATACCGGTGGTCTTTTGAGGGACATAAATATCTTGGTATTTATATTGGGAACACTGAACATTGGGTTAACTAAAACTGGGTCGAGGCGGATAGTAAAGTTTGATGGTTTGATGAAGTGGACTCGTTGGCTGTACATAACCTCGTATAGAGGCAGAAGATTATTATTAAATCAACTCTCTGGATCTTAGTTGACACATTTTCTTACAGTACTCCAACCACCAGCGAAATTCATTTGTGATATTAATAGATTGTATGTCAATATGTTTTGGAATGGTAATCATTGTTTAAAGTTACATTACGTGTTTGCTGATTTACGATTTGGGGGAGTTTCAGTTACCCACCTTCCTAGTAGATTCATGTCTTTTCGACTCCGATATCTATAAAAAAAAAGGTCAGGCAAAACCGGAATTTCTTATCTTACAAACGTCACCTTGAAGGTTTAAATGTTACTTCCCCTGTAGGGTTTTTATAGCTCAGTTCGCAGTGCCTCACGAATGTTTGGTATTCGAAAATTTACCTGTTCGCACCCAATCCAGGTTAATACAAATGTTTCTAAATATTCCTTCTTGAGTGGTCTTCGCGGGAAATTCCTCAAAAACGTAAGAAAATGTATGTGGAGTGTACCGTCAAACTGAAGGATGGTGGTCTTCCATACGGCATGTCTAATTGGAGAGATAATGTGTTTCCATGGAGAATATTGTAGCAGTACCTCACGGATAGTTGTGATTCAGACATTTCTTGGATATTTCTTCACGACCGCCTGGTTACACCTGTTCAATTGTTCACATGGAAAATATACCACAGTAGCCTGTGCCCATGGTGTAATGTTCCTGATACTGCTATTACCATGGTTTTACAATGCACTCGTGCTGAAATGGTTTGATTGTTTTTCATGAGTTTAGTAAGAAGATTGCTGAACACAACTTTTGTAGAAGAGGTTTTATCCTGGACTGGTGGAAAGATGCGTGGCACGGCAGGACAAAGAAGTAAAGAGAGAATTAAAAGGTGTTTTTATGACCGATATCATTGAAACCCGAACTGCGAGTCTTGTGTCCCTCGCACCTGGGATCAAGGAGACACAAGGAGGGACCACTCTTCTTGTTACACCATGAGAAGAGGTCGCTACCCTAGCGTCGTAACCCCCAACGCATCAAACTTGCACGAGTCGCAACACATGAGTGTGTCGTAATCTGAATGCTGGTCCATCGTTCCCCCCACTCCACCACTGTTAATGTTGTGATAAAGTGATACAGTGATATGGAGCTGACACAAAATATGCTTGTCGGTATAAACTAATATATCTACCATCGTTAAGGCTTCACAGAGTGGGGAATTTTCCCTAAAATGTGGCCAAAACCTAAAATTAAAATTTCAAATATCAGCTTTATTTTTGGTAGGGTTTATATTGTAGATAATCCCCGCATGAAATCTCGATAGTCCTGTTGAGATATTCCAACTACCTAAGGCTCTACTTCAGTCCAAAACTGACCGTTTTTCCGTTTGAAGTGCCGCGCTACTGTAGCGCCAAATACCGCACTGCACTACAGTGAATACAACTTGTGTAATCTATACTAATATTATAAAGAGGAAAGATTTGATTTTTGGTTTTTTTGTTTGTAATGGATAAACTCAAAAACTACTGGACCGATTTAAAAAATTCTTTCATCAATATAAATCTACATTATCAGTGAGTAACATAGGATATATTTTATTTTGAAAATTTAATTTATTCCTCATGAAAATATCGATAGTATATTATATATTTGTTGGAAAAAAAAAGTTGTTGAAGGGAAAGTGGGGTTGTTGAAGGCGGCGGGGGGTTAGGGGTGAGGAAAGAGAAATAGATGTAGTGACGAGGATTGCAAAAAAAAAATTATTAAAATAAAATTTGGGGAAACGAGGGGAGTAAATGAAAAATTAATTTGATTTTAACAATTTGTTTGATTGGTGTATACACAATTCCTTTCGCGCCTAGAGCAAACAAAATTATAGAGGAATGAGATGAAAATAGGAGGGAGGATAAAAAAGAGGGAGGGGGCTATACAGTGATTGTAGGACTGTATTTTTAAAAAAATAAGTAAAAAAAGTTTATGTTTTTATATTGACATGATGGATGATTTAAAGCTTTGTTTTACAGGATTCTTTACAATATATATTTACGGGGAAGGGGGCTAGTAATTAATACACGTCTTGTCAGAAGTGAAAGAAGGGTTTGATAATCAGTTAAATCTGTTCCGGGACCGAGGATTAAACCCTGGACCCCATCACAGATGTACGACACCTTACCCCTAGACCACCAGGTCACCCAACAACAAATATAATAGCTTGTCTAGTTAATCCATCATGATATGCGCATTCGTACAGTTGGCATTGTATTATTGGTAGCATAAAGCCCTCCCGAGTGAAGATGGATGCCTTATCTGACAGCTCAAGATATGAATTGATCACATATCTGTAACTGTCGATCTACGCACGTCCATTACAGACTCTGCCCTAAAATTTGAGTGAAAATTATCCTAAGCACGGAACCATTCATGGATAGCTCAGGGGTGAAAGCAATGGTGTGTTAAATTAGAGGTCCTTGGTTCGATTCCCGTACCCAGGTATTATTATTAGATTTAGAGAATATTATATTTATATGCAACTCCAACCGTAAATAATAAATATAATAGCTTGGCTATTTAATCCAGTATTAAAAAGCTAAAAAAAAATTAAAAATCTAAAAAAATTAAAAAGCTTTCGTCAGAGGCCATAAAACTTATATCATCACGAAATGTAGACCAATCAGAAGAAATTTCACATAATTCTTAAAAAACTTACTCTGATTCAGATTCTGAGTAATGTATATACTGTATATTATATGCAGTGAATGCACTGTATGTAAATTGTCATTTGTTTTCACTCAACAATTTTCAACTTTCAATTTTGTATTTTTGTACAATTTTATATCAGCATCTCTAATATATTTTTCTATCAAATTGGCTGTACTGATTGATTTCTATATAGTCTTGTATGGGTTTTCCTGTTAGGCACAAGAAAATAAATAAATGAATACATACATAAATAATGTAGGTTATGCTATTGATTTTTAAAAAATTAATGAGTTCTTTGTATTATTTATTAGAAACACCGGAAAACCCTAATCACCCATTTTTAGACATATTAGCATATTTTTGTAGTTTTGATACACCATATTGGGTCGGCCATTTTTAATTTAGTAATTTTGATATCGGATTCATAATCAGTGACACCCAAAAACCCCTAGTTAGGTTTATATATATATTGATAAATATGGTTTAAGGTGCTTTGGCCACGTTTTCGTGAAAACTCCCCACTGTGCATCATAAGCCTTGTGGTTATGCTGGTGTCCTCAGTACGAACCATTGGAACGTAACATATATTTACTAGTACATGATACAAATGGACATCCCCCTCGTAGAGTATTTCCATGTTTCAGACTAATAATTGACAGACAACAAAGGGACTATGGTTGTTTAAGGCTGGCCCCACACCAAATGCAACATTTTTTCTCGCAGCGGAAACATTTTGTTGCAAAGTGCTGCAATGTGTTGAATTTATGTCGGTTGCCATAGCATCAAATGGATTGCCACACACTGGTTGCAACATTGCTGCGCAGCGCTTTGCAACAAAAGGAGATGCTGCGCTAACCGATGACTTGCAACAAATATACTAGATACATTTTGAACTGCGCATGCGTAAGGACATGGGCATCTGTCCCTTACAGCCTTGACAGTGCGTTGTAGAATATGCAGTTGTGCAGAAGTTGTGCAAATAATGGAATATGTGGACAATAATTGTAAAACTTTTCGGGGTATTTTCTATGTTCTGTAATTAAACGAGTAATATCTTTATTTTTATTGTTTGGGTGAACCTAATAACTTCCTTTAGATTTCTCGTCTAAAAATAGAATGAATTGCCACAAAAGAGCAGCTACATCTACTTCTTCACTAGCCATATTCTTCACAACTCACTAACTTAAAAAAAATAACTGTACAGCTACCAACAGAACACTCAACCCTTTGACATCTCAATAACAACTGGTAGTAAATTGTAAAATATGTCTCACCGGGAGGTTATCTCGCACACTAAATGCAACGTAATGCAACGTTTGCCTCGCAACAATTGCTGCGTTTGGTGTGAGAGAAGCTTTGAAAGCTCTCGATTGTTAATTGGACACTATTTTTCTTATTGAAGCTTGGAGATAGCCTCGACACAGCTTTTATTATATCTCGACTCCTCGGAGAAAGAACTATTGTGATCCTCAACGTAATTCGAGCACGAGATTTTTAATGTCAACGTTTCATAACCCCCTGAAACTGAAAAAGTGGTTTTCGCGGTGTCATTTATGTGTCTGATGAAGATTACCCTTTGACCTATTTAAGCCGAATAAAATATATCCCTACATTTCTATCATATATAAGTAATATAGTTACAATATTATATTATAATGTTAATAAATAGCACAGCTATAATTAGTCCATGTTGAGAAATTCCCTTGAATGTTTTAAGCCAGCCTTCTTCTCGTAGTTTCACTATATATTCTATAAAGGAAAGTTTTGATTTAATTAAGTGTGTAAAAGGTACCTCGAGTGAGGATCGAACCACTTGAGGATTTACATCCTTTAGAAGGGTGTAGTATATAGTACTTTGACACGGACAAATTAATTAGGCCCCTCTAACCACTCATTCATTCAATTGTTTGATTGGATAACAAGGCTTACCTTGATATATTGACACAAGCCTGTGAAGAGTGTTGGACAAATTGTTAGTACTAGCTACTACCATGCAGAGGGCAGCACTAGTATTGAATATCACAGTATAAAGTACACCACTAGTACTGAGTTTCACCGTATGGAGCGCAGCGCTAGTACTGAATGTCATCGTGCAGAGGATAGAGGAATAATAAACTCGATCTTAGAAAAATATATCTTAATTCATTCTTTCAGAATCGAACCGATCACACATTTTTTTTATATAACGTGTCTTGCTAATAGATTTAATAGATGGGGAAGGTAGAATTGAGATGAAGTGTAGCCGAATTTGTGTGAACGGAGAGGGACAAATCATTGAAAATATACTAGTACAAGCGCAGCCGGCCAGTAATCAAATTCCGACCCTTTCTGTCACCGACAAACGAGACTAAATGAGTCTTACATTTATTCCTCGTGACTGTACACTCGTAATATCATGACTGTACACGTATCCTAGCTAAAGAGATCACACCTCTTAATTTTTGTCTGACGGAAGAAATTAAGTCACCGATGGGCTATGGGATGTAGGCTCGCCTAAACATCGCCGCGTGGATGAGTAAATAATCGTCCTAAGGTAGAGTTAATTAATTGCACAATGTGTGCCCATATCAGGCCCCAAATACTACCTCCTTTTCGCCCCTGCGAGTTATTAACAGGCAATACACGGTGCTATATTCTAACGAGATACAACTTTGGACTAGAATAAAACATGATTAAATCAAGGGTTTAAAATATAGTGAGCCGCATCCCTGGTTGTGGGGACTAGGTGTCAGGCTCATCAGGACGGATAAGGTTGAGGTTAGAATCCCTACCGTGTGTATTGAATGTTTGTACTAATGCTGCTATGTTTATAACGGACATTCAACAACTGTTGATATTACCAACTGTAGATAATTAAACCAAACTTACCTACCGGAGCAATCTTTTCGTTGTTATTTGGACATAAATGTTTGTAAACATACTGATATTATCCCGTGACCACACCAAACCTCAAATAAATTACTTGAATGCGACTTTTCTTCATCCAAACGACCAAAAAAACTCCTCCATTTAGTCGATCCCCAACTTCACAACAAAATAGCTAGTAAGCTGCAAGGAAAATATTTCTTCGATTGAATATAAGGGAAGGGGGTGGGGTGGCAATTCAATTAACCGGGGCTCATCGATCAAAGTGACTTGTCTGAGCTGGTCCCAGTAAAATCTTGTTTATTTTCTCGAATCCATTTGATTTCGATTAAAGAACTTATATCGCTCGTGGAAACTACAGCTACGCTCTGCCCACATGCGATGCGTTTTACTAACTGAATGTTATTTACAGTCTTACTATATATATATATATATATATATATATATATAAACAATTTTGCATCCACTACTGGCTTGCTAGGCCTATCGTAGTGCAAGGGCGTGATCTAAAACGCCTATTACCTACCAATATTGACGTATGCTAAAGAAACGTGGCTAATGAAATAACAGGATGAGATTATAATGCAGGCGAGTGAAATGAGATTTCTGAGAAGCAGGATCGGTATGACAAAATATGACAAGATGAAAAGTGAGAGGGTGAGAGGAGTAGTAAAAGAATAGCCAGTCCAGTCCAGGACAGGATAGAGAAAGCACGACTAAGGTGATGAGAATGTGAGAAGAATGGAGAGGGAAAGGATGCCCAGGAGAATGTTGGATATGTAGGTGGGCAGTAGGAGGCTGAGAGGAAGACCTAGGAACAGATCGCTGATGGGAGTAAAGAGGAGTGTGGAGGAGTGTGGAGGAGAGAGAGAGAGAGGGGACTAGGGCAAGGTGGTGGGAGAAAAGGGGGTGGTGCAGTGGATGGAAGCTCTTCATGATGATGTTGATGGTCAATGTTATGGGCAATTAAACCACCTCAATGGTTTAAGTTTTATCCTCATAATAATGGTCGAATGGCTTGTACTAATATTAATTGTCTAACAATTTAGTATTACTTCTCTTGAAATATTTGTTCTGTGTGTGGGTGGACTAGGTTGTACCCTCCATCTCCCGTGAGGGTGGACTAAGAAGTACCCTCCATCTCATGTGAGGGTGGACTAAGAAGTACCCTCCTTCTCACGTGAGGGTGGACTAAGACGTACCCTCCATCTCCCGTGTGGGTGGACTAAGAAGTACCCTCCATCTCCCGTGATGGTGGACTAAGAAGTACCCTCCATCTCCCGTGTGGGTGGACTAAGATGTACCCTCCATCTCCCATGAGGGTGGACTAGGATGTACCCTCCATCTCCCGTGAGGGTGGACTAAGATATACCCTCCATCTCCCATGAGGGGGGACTAGGATGTACCCTCCATCTCCCATGAGGGTGAACTAAGATGTACCCTCCATCTCACATGAGGGTGGACTAGGATGTACCCTCCATCTCACGTGATGGTGGACTAAGAAGTACCCTCCATCTCACATGAGGGTGGACAAGGATGTACCCTCCATCTCCCATGAGGGTGGACTAGGAAGTACCCTCCATCTCCCACGAGGGTGGACTAAGAAGTACCCTCCATCTCTCATGAGGGTGGACTAAGATGTACCCTCCATCTCCCGTGTGGGTGGACTAAGATGTACCTCCATCTCACGTGAGGGTGGACTAAGAAGTACTCTCCATCTCCCATGAGGGTGGACTAAGAAGTACCCTCCATCTCCCATGAGGGTGGACTAAGAAGTACCCTCCATCTCCCATGAGGGTGGACTAAGAAGTACCCTCCATCTCTCATGAGGGTGGACTAAGATGTACACTCCATCTCCCGTGTGGGTGGACTAAGATGTACCCTCCATCTCCCATGAGGGTGGACTAAGAAGTACCCTCCATCTCCCATGAGGGTGGACTAGGATGTACCCTCCATCTCGCATGAGGGTGGACTAAGATTTACCCTCCATCTCCCATGAGGGTGGACTAAGATGTACCCTACATCTCCCGTGAGGGTGGACTAAGGCGTACCCTCCATCTCCCGTGAGGGTGGACTAAGAAGTACCCTCCATCTCCCATGAGGGTGGACTAGGATGTACCCTCCATCTCCCATGAGGGTGGACTAATAAGTACCCTCCATCTCCCATGAGGGTGGACTAAGAAGTACCCTCCATCTCCCGTGTGGGTGGACTAAGATGTACCCTCCATCTCACGTGATGGTGGACTAAGAAGTACCCTCCATCCCCCATGAGGGTGGACTAGGATGTACCCTCCATCTCCCGTGTGGGTGGACTAAGATGTACCCTCCATCCCCCATGAGGGTGGACTAAGATGTACCCTCCATCCCCCATGAGGGTGGACTAGGATGTACCCTCCATCTCCCATGAGGGTGGACTAAGATGTACCCTCCATCTCACGTGATGGTGGACTAAGAAGTACCCTCCATCCCCCGTGATGGTGGACTAAGAAGTACCCTCCATCTCATGTGTGGGTGGACTAAGAAGTACCCTCCATCTCATGTGTGGGTGGACTAAGAAGTACCCTCCATCTCCCACGAGGGTGGACTAAGATGTACCCTCCATCTCACGTGATGGTGGACTAAGAAGTACCCTCCATCTCCCATGAGGGTGGACTAGGATGTACCCTCCATCTCCCGTGTGGGTGGACTAAGATGTACCCTCCATCTCCCATGAGGGTGGACTAAGAAGTACCCTCCATCTCCCGTGTGGGTGGACTAAGATGTACCCTCCATCTCCCATGAGGGTGGACTAAGATGTACCCTCCATCTCTCGTGTGGGTGGACTAAGATGTACCCTTCGTCCCCCATGAGGGTGGACTAGGATGTACCCTCCATCTCCCGTGAGGGTGGACTAAGAAGTACCCTCCATCTCCCATGAGGGTGGACTAGGATGTAGCCTCCATCCAGCCTGTGAGGTAGCTTACCTTGCTTTAGTCCACTATGGTACAGCTTATAAGATAGGTTCAAGATAATCCTGAGACATCTCAGTAAACGGAGGGTACCTGTGCACATTAGTAAATAAACTGACGTTCATCAGCAAACAAAATTGAACACAGTGCGGTGGATTATGATTATGTTATAACCCTCCCGTCTTTTTAATCTAATATTAATTTTTTTATTTTTAGGACTGTTCCCCATGGGGTTCAATCTAAAGTACGGACATCCTCTCCGGCCATTTCACGAATTCAAGTGACGTCATCCGTCACATACAACTGTAAAGCCTGGCTGCATAATCAAATTATAGCCAGGCGCTGCCCATTCAACCCTCTCAGAGTTAGAGCGACCTATATCCGTTTATAAAATTCGAGCGTTCATTATTTGTTTGCGATTTAGGTCATGTTGGAGACGAATGTCACATTATATTTTGTGCTCTATCCTGACGTTTTCTCTCACTAAATGAAATAAAATTTCCCCCTAAGGGACCTGCTAACATTATTATTTTCTAAATGGAGTTAAAACATTTGGGTGATCATTGTTGGTTCACTGCTCATGGGAGGTTCCGGAGTGATTGATGACGTCAGAAGGAGGAGATGTATCCTTGCTTATCCACCCCCTCCCTCCTTTGAGGATTAATTATGAGCTCGACCCGTGCGCGAGGATCTGCGCTAGTAACAAAAGAACAAACTTCTGTGTTTCTGTATTTATCTTTATCTCTATATCTCTGTATATCTCACTATATCTCTTTGTATATCGTTGTATAACTGTATCTCTCTGTTTCTCTGTGTATCTCTCTGTATATTTCACTGTATCTCATTGTATATCAATGTATCACTGTATCTCTCTGTTTCTCTGTGTATCTCTATGTATCTCTACATCTCTGTATCCCTACATCTCTGTATCTCTATATATCTGTATATATCACTGTATCACTTTGTATGTAAATGTATCACTGTATATCTCTGTGTTTCTCTCTGTATCTCTGTATATCTCACTGTATCTCTTTGAATATCAATGTATCACTGTATATCTCTATTTCTCTCAGTATCTCTCTTTATCTATCTGTATCTCTGTGTATCCATGTTTATCTCTGTTTATCTCACTGTATCTCATTGAATATCAATGTATCACTGTATATCTCTGTTTCTCTGTGTATCTCTCTTTATCTCTGTATATCTCACTGTATCTCTTTGTATATCTTTGTGTCACTGTATCCTCTGTTTCTCTGTGTATCTCTCTGTATCTTTATATCTGTATATTTCACTGTATCTCATTGTATATCAATGTATCACTGTATATTTCTGTGTATCTCAATATCTTTGTACATCTCAATGTATCTCTTTGAAAATCAATGTATCACTGTATATCTCTGAATCTCTAGGTATCTCTCATTATCTCTGTGTATATCTATGTGTATCTCTATATCTCTGTATATCTCTCTTACACATCCAAGCTTGTATTGCCAACATATTATATCAGTAGTAGTATCAACCTTCTCTGTCCCTCTCCCATTATTGAGAACTGTACAATCAATTCAGCCTCAAGTACGAACGAACAACTCCTGGTTTATATGCACACATCAGGAGACAAGTACACTTTCTAAACGCGACGAAACTCCCAGTGGTGGTCACTGAGACTAGGTGTCAGATTCATATAGTCTGGTTTGCCGGTGATCAGGAGGTCAGGGTTAAAACTCCCACCTAGTGTATTGAGGTTTATTCAATCGGTGTGTTTTGTACTAACTCAGATGTTGCTTGGGTGTAGTGTACTAGCTCAGTGGTTGCTGTGGTGTAGTATACTAGCTCAGTGGTTTCTGGGGTGTAGTGTACTAGCTCAGTGGTTTCTGGGATGTATTGTACTAGCTCAGTGATTGCTGTGGTGTACTGTACTATCTCAGTAGTTGCTGGGGTGTAGTGTACTAGCTCAGTGGCTGCTGGGGTGTAGTGTACTAGCTCAGTAGTTGCTGGGATGTAGTGTACTAGCTCAGTAGTTGCTGGGGTGTAGTGTACTAGCTCAGTGGTTTCTGGGGTGTGGTTACTAGGTCAGTGGTTGCTGGGGTGTAGTGTACTAGCTCATTGGCTGCTGGGGTGTAGTATACTAGCCCATTGGCTGCTGGGGTGTAGTGTACTAGCTCAGTAGTTGCTGGGGTGTAGTGTACTAGCTCAGTGGTTTCTGGGGTGTGGTTACTAGGTCAGTAGTTGCTGGGGTGTAGTGTACTAGCTCATTGG
>CABFVZ010002200.1:84899-97641 GCA_902151445.1 Timema monikensis
CATGATATAACCTAACCTATAAATTGCGCAAACTAATCTAGATTTGGAATCTATATTTTCTATAAGAACCAAGAGGTAGATAATAAAGCAACCATGTAACCTCAGAGCTTGCAACATAATGTGATGTGCGAATAAATATATAAGTTTTGAAGAGTTTTACAGTTGTTGTTTTTTTTGAAAAAATTGAAATAAATAAATTTTAATTTTACAGAAAAATTAGTTTTCTCTTATATCACTTAATGAAATACTATGCAAACGAATGCTTAGATAAGTAGCTATTAAAATTACATAAACATATTAAATATACAGGCCAAATGAATACAATAATAAATGTAGCAACTTAATTTTAGAGTATTTTTGAAAGTTTTAGATGGTTGGCTATAAATAAACTCTTATACTTTTGAAAACACTGAAATCATCTATGGTGAATAGGTAAGTATTAAAGCTTTAATGAAAGTTTATTTTTATTGGTAAACTCGAAAGATTTGGTAATATTTATTTTTCTTGTGCGATTGTTGATCTTAGGCGGTTTTTTTTTACTTATATTTAGTATTGAAAAAGACCTCCCTGCTGATTCTACAACTACTGGTACTGTAAGAAAGATGCGAAGAACAATACCAATATTAGGATAAACACCTTCAAGTCCTTTTGAAGTAATGTGTTTTAGCACCTCAGCGGCACTTCTAACTTTAGCTGGCAAACTTCTCGCACACATCCTTACTTCTTGAACAGCTATCAATGACACTCAGATTCTGATGCCTTTTCGCCTTCACTATTGAAAGTAAGAAGTTTGATGAGATCAATACAACAATCTTGTTTGTCTATCAATGATTGTATATCATTGAGAAAACCCATGTGCATTTTGTAGCTTTTAAGCTCTTTGAATAGAGTTAAAAGGCTAATTTCAACTTTATCAATGACTACTTGTAAAATACTCTGTGCTAAATATATATTATGGGATTGAACTAACTTTATCTAAGCTTTTATAATATAAAATACCCTTCTTTTTTCAATTTCAAATTTGTTTCAATTCTTTTACGATTCCGATTTCTTCATAAATCTAATTTCCATTAACAAGAGAAAGAGTGAGCGGAGATCCAAACACTCTTCCTAAACTCGGAAATTAAAGAAAAAGATTCTTCAAACTGTTCGATAGCTACACTCAAGTTCACATTCTCATACTGCTACGTTTTACTGGTTAGATTACTCTAGAAATATTCAAATATCAAGTAATCGTAATTGTTATCTAGGGAAAAATAACTTTTTTCTTCGATTTAATCTTGCGTCGTTAACTTCATTACTCAATTATGGCATGGGACCCCTGGCAATCGCCTAGTTCGCCTTATGGTACTGCCGCTTAGACCATTCGGCCACTGAAGCGGGTGAACCCTTGGTTAGGAACCTATCTGTCTGGGGTCTGGTTGTTGTGTTTGTTATAAAATCAAGTCAAGCCTGTTTTTCAGACAAGTGTATTAACTCGCACGTGTGCAGTCATAAATTGTTCATGCTCACAGATGTAAAAAAATATAATTCGCTAAAATGGAAGCGCAGCTGTGGGTACTTTCTATTGTCGCTGTGAAACCTGCTTGGGCTTCACGGGCTGCAGCAGGCTCCTCCCCTCTCCCTGGGGGCTTCAACAGGCTTTCAGATATATTGTCAATTTTAAATGTGATCGCCCTGGGAATGTAGGCCGTGGGACATTACCGACCAAACATTGAGTTAATGTCTCTTTCTAGCTTGGCGATCCCCGGAGGGAGGGGAGAAGGGAGGACTAGACACAAAATAACCGTTTCAGGGGGAGCTATCCCTATTATCATTGTTTAACAGTCGAGCGTTTTCTCACTGCCAGTCAGACATTTTAATTACACCAATAAAATTAAGGACGAGGAAGGTAGAATTAAAACAAATGTACCCGAATTTGTGTAGAGAGAGAGAGAGAGTGTTAAACCATTTAGAATCCACTCCCCCAATACACCCAGTTGGAATTTAAACCCCAACTTCCCCTGTAAGGAGGCTATTGACACCTAGAATATTACCTGTGGATAATTCTTTTTCTAACATACATCGATGGTCGCGTAGTCTTTGGTGTAGCATCAAGGGTATAGGGGAGGGCGGGGTTTGAATCACAGAATGGTATTCTTGGGGTAGGTTTTACAAAATAGTTTCTCATTTTTCCTACACAACCATTTTGACTGAATTTCCATTCCTCCTCCTTCCCCCCACCCCCTTTTTCCCTTTTAGGATGAATACCCAGACAGTTAACATTTAATCAAGTTTATTTAAGTTTTTTGAATAGATGTAATTATTTCTAGTCCTTATTTCTCACCGAAATTGGGCCTATTTTACAGCAAATATTCATAAATAAAAGTTTTTGGCAATTACGAAACGTACTAAAACAAATTTTATACATTCATACTTCAAGTAATGTGATCTGCAGCTGTCACATGTGTGTGTGTGTGTATATATATGATCAATAATTAAAAACTAATATAACTAATATAGTAATGTAACCGTGTGAGAGTATTCCCCAAGTAGCCCGTCAACTGTCAGCACCAGACAATAACAGTATATAAACACCGTGCACAATAATCAGTTGAGGGCCCAGTAAGCTTGTGGCGGCACGTAGTAAAATATTACTATAGCTAACCAAAGAAAGAGATGGCTGTTGGTTGGTCGGGGACTAGACCGTAGAAGGTAATAGACCCTCCTGGTGGTGATTAAAAACGTCAGTCTTTTGTCGAGTTCGGGAGCTCAGAAGCTTGATGTCGTTAGGCTTTAGGACTTAATGACGGAGAACAGTTTATTCTATGTAACCGACTTAGAGATCACGATCAGTTGTGAGGTTAACTGAAACACATAGTAGCCGCTAGTAGAGTTAACTGAAACACATAGGAGCCACTAGTAGAGTTAACTGAAACACATAGGAGCCACTAGTAGAGTTAACTGAAACACATAGGAGCCACTAGTAGAGTTAACTGACACACATAGGAGCCACTAGTAGAGTTAACTGAAACACATAGGAGCCACTAGTAGAGTTAACTGACACACATAGCTGCCTTTAGTAGAGTAATAATCCTTAGTCTGATCAACCCACTAGTGAGGGTAACAGGTTTCTTCAGTCAGAAGTAAGTAAATGGTATTGGAATGTATTTATTGTGGCTGCACATAAAATATACTTTGAAAATTTAATATTGTCTCGGAAATTGCAACACAATCCATTCTATTGGACCACATGAATGAAGAAGTATATTATTAATTTTGATGTGAATGATAAGAGCTGACATAACTCTTCAGTGTTCAACGTCACTACTGTCTAAGAGTGACACGCTCTTCAAGACGGGTATGGTGGCAATCAAGATAAGCATTGTGCAACTTAAAAACGCTACCATACATAAATTAATATGCTTCACAAATAAGCTTGAACTATTATTTTAATATCAAAAACATAATATAGGCATACTTATTTAAAATAAAAATAAAAAAGTTTCTCACAAGACAACTTTTTCATGTTTTCCTATAAACATTTTAAGAGGTGTGAAAGTTATTAAATTTGTTTCAAATCCTATGTAAGATTTTGCAGGTGATGTTCACTACAATTATTACAACCACCATAAAATAACTGTCTTTCCCACACTAATGGAAATATACTTAGGGCGTGATATTTATATGTAGACTTTTGAAGCTGAGAGACAATGTTAATTTTCATAATTTGGGTGAAAAAAAGTTATTTAAGAATCAGTTTTTTTAGTTTCAGTTTTTGCTTTCACAAGATGCATCAGTGAATGTTGTATAATAAATAATGGGTGCTTAGTTCGTATAAATAATTGTGTTCATTTTTTAGCTACATAATTGCAACTCCACTAGTTATAAAAAAGGATAGCATTAACGGGGAAACCGATGAGATAGAAAGAGACATAAGTGTCTAAAGCGAATCTACTGCAATTTAAGAGCGAAATGACCTCTATGTATTTATTATTTGGTCCATAAATGTATAAAGATATTGTACATATTTATGATATTTAGATAGTTTAGTAACCATTCATCACATGAAATATAATATAGCCTGACATTTATTAAAAATTCGCATAAAAGAGTAAATTATGTCACAATGTCTTATCAAGTGCTAAGAGAAAAAGGAATACCCGAAGGTTTTTATCTTTCTTACGAATCGTAAAAGAGACAACAGCTCGAAAATTTCAGACACAGACATCTAAATCTAATTGATCATTGACTGTTTCTATATGTGTTAGGCTAGTCTTATTGAAGGCTCAGGTTTTCATTCTTAGCTTAAATAATAGTTTGACCATGGCTAATTGTCAAGAATTAACATCTACAACGATGATCAAGCCACATTTTAATATCTCCTAGCCATAAAATAAAATGATAAATGATAACATCCATCACTAACATTTTGATGAGTATTAAGAGGAAAATGCCCAATTCACTTGTATAATTCGAACATTAACCTGAGGGTGAAATACGAATTTGGTTCAGTGGTTTCCAACCTATTACCGGGTTTGACATCAATTTTTGTCTTGGAGATCATCGCAACCTCTTTATGGCCTACAAGTATTAATATCATGATTTTTAAATTTTAATTTTCTAATATTCTTAATAATCAGGGCTATCCAAATTTTAGAACCACATCTTACTACCCGTTTGGGTTATAAACATGTGTACTAATTTCGCTAATGTGTTAGGGATGAAAAGGTTGAATTAAGATTAAGTGTACCCGAAATTTCTAGGAGGGAGAGTGGAAAATTATTTAGGTAAAATCAAATACAGAACTGTCAGTCAGAATATGAATCCTAACCTCATCAGTTAAACCAAACTAGCGGGCCTTGTTAAGCCCACGTGTTTGATTTAATTCCTATAACTATATTTTCCCATATTAATTATATTAAAGCGACAAAGATGTTTCAAAAGAGAAATTAACAAGCCCAGTGGGTATTTTGAAAGCTATGATAGCAGCACCTCTCGCCTAAACACGAGACTCCAACAGCAAACTAAGTCAACAAGCCACTGCCTGAATTAGGTAACCAAAAGAAACATAATTAGTAACTAAACTGTTTTTACTGTATTTGTATTCTACATCTTCCTATAGTAATAATCAATTTTAAAATTAAACATAACACTATAATCTCAACATGCAATGTGATTCCACCCGATAAATGCCACGACCCCTAATGGGGTCATGACTCCCAGGTTGTAGACCATTGGTATAGTGCCTTAGTTCACTTAGCTATCAGCACGAGAAATGGTTGTATTTGAATCTCTATCACTGAAAAAGCTGACCTGTTGGTCTTACAGAGTGGCGAGTGGAGTTTGTACCCTCCTGACACAGGTAACAAAAGAGGGGAAGGGTAGTCATGGAGGGGGTAAGAACTGTCAGATAAGGCCACATATTTTATGCTTGAGTGTGTTAGGTTAAGATGCAACCCTCTTCATAAAATTGCTTCGAATTCGCTTAGTAGGCTACGTCAATAAGTAAACTACCCTTAATTTTAGGTTTGAATATCTAATTCCAAAAACCTCTCTGGGGAACCCTATAAAAACCTTAGATATCACGTTTCAGCCTGAACGATGATATGGCTTAGACCCTATGCAGAGATACAAACACACAGACAGGTGGTATCTCTAAAGTCACTTTTCCAGTTTCATGGGGTCATATTTATCAAAATTTCAAGTTTTTTTACAATAACAATACTTTCTCCACCCGAGGGGTGCTAGAAAGTAAAAATTATTTCCACAAATTAAATCAAAAGTTTTCTTAACATAGTTAAAGAAATCTTGACTAAAATGTCTACTACTTTTTCAATTCTTCACGTCTCAATATCCTTAAGAACTAACTTCGTGTTCACACTTTAGGGATGGTATGAGAAAGGTAGAATTTAGATAACGTGTATCAACATTTGCGTGGAGATAAAGCGGAAAATAATTTAGGTAAAATGATCTCGAAACATCCGGTGAGTTTTGAACACCGCTGGTAGTCATGATAGATCTGATTGTAGCTAGGACGATACAACTCCCTATGTGTGTGTGTGACCATATTAGTTTAGCTGGTACAAACAGTTGTTAATTTCTAAAAGTAAATGTTTTTAAAAAGGTTTATAATTGATTATTCACACTCTTATTAATATCAAAAGCATAAACAAAACCACAAACCTATATTTACTATTATAATTTAGGGGTGTGAGAGGTTGAATTTTTGATTCAGTTCGAGATAGAGAGCTCTAGGTGATATTGGGAACGGGTAATTTTAAATTCCTAATTTTGGGATGGTTTCGAGAATATAGATTTTTTTTCTTCTTCTGTGGTGGGTGTTAAGATTCATATGAACACCTACTATATAAGAACGATAAAGTTGTATAGCCTTTTTCTCAAAAACTATACATAATAACAACATGCGTTTTTTTTTAAATTCTATTTAACTTGTAAATTTAATATGAACATTATTAATAAAAACGTTACAAATTAATATTTACTTTGTTACAATAAGACGTAATTTTGATTAATTTAAAATTAAATCAAACATTAAATACAATAATATAGTTTTGAAGTTATAATATTGTTATAGAGAATGAGCTAATGTTCTATCATACACGATACATATTTATAGTGTAATGATTTAAATAAAATTTTGTATTTTCAAATTAAACCATGTCTAACTATTGAAAAAGTTCAGCCGTTTTCTTCCAGATGGGTTTGTTATCCGAACCATCTCTCCCTCTCCTTCCCAATCCCTTTTTGGCATTATCATTCTTTCCATCTTTTTTTCTATAAACCCCACTACTCCCCCTTACCTCACCCCATTTATATCCTGTTTAGGTAAAACCCTTGACTTAACACTAATTGGCTGTCACCTCCAAACCTAAGTTATAGGAAATGTTCCTTGTGATGTGTTTGTATGATCTATGTTAAAAGTTTTTTATAGAGTAAACTTGATTATGTTTACCTTATACATAATTTGCATAAACAGTGTTTCCTTGATTAAATAAAACATATTTGTATAACATTGGTTTTGTAAGAAGAAGTGAAAATGATTTAACCCTTCTCGGTGACGTAGTTAGCTAACGCACCATTTCGTTGAAAGCTAGATTGCCGGGGACGGGAAGATCAAAGTTCGAATCTCGGTCGGGTGAACTGGGGTTGTTTTTCAAAAATTGTCTTCCATTCTCCCTCCAGTATATATATATATTTGTTTATATCTAAGAAATTATTGGTTTTATAAAAATCTATTTCAAATAAAAGATTTTTATCTTTAATAGTACTACAACTTTACAATGGTAAGTGATTACATACCTCAAATAGTTGTGGAAAAATTATGATGATTTTAAAAACCTCCCCTATGTAAGGTACCCTCAAAGTCATGTTCATGAGAAAATTAAAATTTCGACCGTGTTTATAAATAAAATGTAATCAAAATTGTTAGAGTGAATTTCGAGAAAATAGATGTATTCCCTTTTTGTATTTCAATAAACTACCCTTAAATATAGGGTTGGATATCTAATTCCAAAACCCCAAAATCCCAAAATCCCAAATACCAAAATTATTGGGATTATAATTCCATATCATTACAATATCACTCTGGTTTTCCCATCCACCGCTCCCCCATCTCCCATCCCACTAAAATGCGGGTTCACTTTCTCTTAGCTACCTTCTTCATCTCTACCAATCAGATTAAATTGTTAATAATCTGTGTGCTGAATGGAAAAATAAAAACTTAATTCTAGATGGTATATAATCATATTAAAGTAATAAATTAATGGTTTTAAATGGAAACGTGGTTTACCGAGTTTTATTTAATTCGGTTTATTAAGGTAACTAAGAAAAATTGTAATTTGACAGGGATTCAAGCCCTTGTCCTTTTACTTTGGACGTCATTCTATAGAATACCTAGATTGCGACTCAAAACTCGGCATCACTCCTTGTAGAGTACATCGGTGCCAGCTTGTCTTAGTTGTGTAGCAAGAAACAACATTGAAAGTATTGGGGGAATGTAAGGACACTATGAAGGGGAGGGAAGTGTAGAACGGGGGAGAGAGGTTGGTGTAGTGACTTTCATAGATATAGTAGCACACCTCTAGTGAGTTGATAATAGATAGTATTACTTGGAGGAGATATTTGCAAAATCTCGAGATGTCCATCCAAATCTTAATCTTCTAGTATGAATTGCAATCTTTAAATAGAATGAATACTTCATGTTTAAGAAAATACTTTTACAGCTCACTTGAAAAGAGAATTAGAGCACTAATTACAAACTTAGTTTAAATTCAACTATATCAATTTGATTACAAATGAATTCTTGAAGCATCTTCAAGAGAAAAAATAAAAACTATGATGAACAGTGATAATATTAATACAAAGATAGTCAATATCTATAATTAGCAGTTAGGCCTAAATAGAGTAAAATTTTATCCATGTTGACTGCAGACAATTTGTTTATATTTTCTAAAAGGTGCTCCTAATGTCCATACTTTTAAATTCTGTTCCCCTGGCCTAAAGTGTATAATCGAACAGGGCTGGCTGATATAGGATACAAATATCCTCTTCAGCACATCCCTTACCCTACAGTACATGTTAAGTAAAATAAAAACTAATTACAGCAATGAGTTTAATTGGAAATCATAAATAATTTAGAACACAATGCTTTTTAATATTCTATGTAATGTTGGCAGCCTTATAGGAGTCTACGAATTTCAAATAATTACTTTAACGTATTCAAATAACTGATTTGGCTGCACTCTAGTATACAAGTAGTAGATTAAAAAGATTCCATCTTGCTGCCCTCTATCAGAAGTGTGACAAAGCTTTTACGTTTAACGTGTCTTCTGTTAAACCTCAAGTCGGCCATTTGTGGATATGATTCAGATTTTTTCTTAAAGGTGTATATTACAAAACGTTCGGAATGGATACCATTCCAAGTAGATACAGTTGAGCTTCCCCTTTAATTCAACTATATCAGTCGTCCCCTCTCCTCCCTTACAAGAAGTGACACAGGGGAGATGGACATACATCCTGATAAGAAGTGACACAGGGGAGATGGACATACATCCTGATAAGAAGTGACACAGGGGAGACGGACATACATCCTTACAAGAAGTGACACGGGGGAGACGGACATACATCCTGATAAGAAGTGACACAGGGGAGACGGACATACATCCTGATAAGAAGTGACACAGGGGAGACGGACATACATCCTGATAAGAAGTGACACAGGGGAGACGAACATACATCCTGATAAGAAGTGACACAGGGGAGACGGACATACATCCTGATAAGAAGCCACCAAGGAAAACGGAGAGCGACAGTAAAATGTTATCTATGTTGACCGTAACGAAACATGTTTGTACTTCCTAAAAGTTTTTTTAAATCCCAGAATCCTTCTGTAGTTCTCTCTTTCTGCTTGGGGACTCATGTGCAGTTGTTGTCCTGGGACGTCTAATTAGGCAGATTGGTCACTGGGAGACCTGCGAGCAGATAATCGCATCACCCTTTTGCTACCCTAATACGTCCTGTGGAATTATTCATACAGTTAATTGTTTTTTATGCTTCTCTCACCCAACAACAGCGATATTAGCATCTGGAGAAAGACAAGAAAATTGCATTGCACACAAAGCAAGCTATTTTAAGTAGAGCCTAGATTCTAACTAGAACAGCGAATATAGAATATTTATTTGAAGAATAGGTTACTATCAATTAGCTGTTCAAGATCTTTCATTAAATATTTTTCTAAACTAAAAACAAAGTGATTTAAAATTCAGTTCTAAGTCCTTAGATATTGATATCTTTAAAAACACATCTAGAATTAAACCAAAATTTATCTATATAGTCAAATATTCCAGTTTGGGACATAATTTAGAAAAAATAAAACAAAAAGGAATGATATGTTGCATTGTTAACATAAGGTTTGATACTTTTTAAAGTGAACACTTTTCTATGCACTTCATTAATAATGAAATAAAATAATACTATCAGCTGATCGAAATATTTTGGGTAAATATTCTAAAAACAATTACTGAGATACGTAATAACTCATCTCTGTAAAGTTGTAGGGAAAATAAAACAACTTTTATTTGAAATAATATTTTTACAAAAACAAAATTTTCCGAGTTATAAACAAATATATTTGTTTAATAGAGTTTTGGTAAATGGGAGTTGAGATACACAGAACAAATAATATGTTTCTGTAACAATTTATATTATTTAGTTTCACTGATCTTACGAGCTATAAGCATAATTTAGATAAAGGAACGAAAAATTCTGTGCTGTGCATTGTACCGTTTATATTTGCACGTGACTGTACGGGCTCAAGATAATTATCGACATAACAATAGTAATAATAATAATAAGTATTATTCGGTTAAATCTGTAAGATAAATGTCAAGTTTTGTGTGGTCTTGTACCGTGAGCATTATTTGAGTGTTTGTTCGCTGCCTGAAGGTGTAATTTGTCTCAGTTCTCTTCTTCACAGGATTACAACGACCATTGATCACATCTTCAGTAGAGAAAGGAATTATAACAAATTATTACCAGCATTTGTCTTATTCAACTTGTTGTAAGAGTTGCTGAATACACAAACAACTAAACAAACAATAAATACGTAAATTTCCAGTTTTATTTAAAGTGTACTTTCCAAGAAAAATTCCCTCTCCCCATCAGTTATATAAAAGAAGTCTGGTTTGCTAGCGAAAAGGATATCGGGGTTATAATCTTGGTCAGGTGTACATAGGGTGGGTTTTCCCCCTAAATACTTTACCCCACTCTACTTTGAAGTAAATGCAGGTACATTTCCATATAAATTCTTCTTTACTCATCTCTATTCATTTACAGTAATCATAATGACTTTCTGGTGGCAGGTAATACGTGATGGCAGAAAACAAACACATTCCCTGCAGTTCTTAATTAGCTCCTACTATATTTTACCTAACATGTGATAAGGTTATTTTATCATCATCCCTTTCATCAACGTGGTCGCTGGAGGTTAGTCGAGCCTCTCACTAAATAAGTTAGGACTTCCCACTTCAGTTAATATCTATCTATCTATGGTGAGTCGCTGGCACTCTCCACCCCGAGTGATCAGGAAGAAGGACGGACGCTACGAGGAGTGTTGGTAACACGTGATTTGTCAAGTATTATGTGGACGGGCGTGGTTGGTGAAAATTGTCGAGGAGTCAATGTCATTGGTGTACCCCTGGAAGGATATTCATGCATCTTAATACATCTCTATTACTGGTTTTGTACCTTGGTGTATTCACGAGACCTGTGTGCTGGACTGGATTAAAGGGGCCTTGGTTTGAGTTCTATCACTACCCGATAGATTAAATTAATCAAGTTTAGTCTGAACATTACGGACATAGCCTGTTGAGAATTTTATTTCTACCTTTGTCTTACAGAACTATTATTTTCCTGTTTGTAAATGTAAGTATAGTTAAAATTTAGATTGCTCAACATTGGTCTCAGATAGAAGCTTGGGTTCTTTTGATTGTATATCCATAGACAGACACAAAATATGTACTGTGTTGGTACGATGTAAGTTAAACTTGTATACATACATGTATATGTATGTTAATTATGTATTAGGCCATGGGTTATATAATTTGTGAAACTGCCTAAGGTCCTCTTTCCCAGCGAGTTAATTGCCAGTTAGAGTGGGTGACTACAGCTGAGATGGTGACAGAGAGTGGTGATCCATCTGTACCGGCATGTTGCACCTGAAGAGGTCAGGGATGGAGACGGGACTGCTTAGCTTCATAACGCGAGTTTGACAGTCAGATATCCTACACTTTTATTTTGTGCTTGATACGAACAAGTTCTACCCATTTTTATGATGTTCGTGAGAATTTTGGATTGAAGGTGGAGGTATGGCACGTTTGAAGAGATATCTCTCAGACCAAGGTATAAATATATATGTTCGCAGGCGGATGTGGACAGTGACCAGGTGTTTCAGATGTAGTCCCTAATTACAGTGAGACTTGAATCCACTGTCCTCAGTTTAAGGTTATCATTTGATAGACATCTAAATGTGTTTCCTTTTGAAAGAAGTATTTGTATCCTTGAAACATGACACGACCCTGTATTCCCATTGGTTGGCGTAGTGTTTAGCTACTACTTGCTCGAGGATTAGTTCAGGAAGTAAATACAGTATTGTTTGTAATCCTTGTATCATTCACTAGGAATGTTATGTTTTGTTCTCAAATGCTAACAGAATATCAATCTGTTTTTATTTCAGTTTAAATAATGGGCTGCAGGGACCGGTGCTGAATTAACCTAATTGTCAATCATCTATAATTTTAAGTGAACTATCTTTAATTAGGTGGGTTCCCATCATTATAACACCATGTGGCGTCCAATGTGGTCAAATTCCCTCCTTGATGATGAGAGCTATCCCTTCGCTACATTTCATTATTTGGCCACAGTCCTAATTTAGAGCTATCCCTCTGCTACATGTCGTTATTTGGTCACAATCCTGACATAGAACTATCCCTCTACTACATTTCGTTATTTGGCCACAATCCTAACCTAGAGCTATCCCTTCGCTACATGCCGTTATTTGGCCGCAGTCTTGACCTAGAGCTATCCCTCTGCTACATGTCATTATTTGGCCACAGTCCTAACTTAGAGCTATCCCTCTGCTACATGTTGTTATTTGGCCACAGTCCTGACCTAGAGCTATCCCTCTGCTACATGTCATTATTTGGCCACAGTCCTAACTTAGAGCTATCCCTCTGCTACATGT
>CABFVZ010002200.1:121605-134537 GCA_902151445.1 Timema monikensis
CCCCCCCCCCCTCTCAACCGTCCTAGTCTGAGCAATGCTCACATCGTCAGCGACATACAAACGGCGAGATTTTCACTGAATAGCTCTGTCCCCTCCCGCCCCTCATGGTTTTACATATCCCCTCACCTCAACGCCCTATTCGAATGTAAATACAGCAACAGCTGCAGAAGTGACGCCGGCCGACGCTCCAGTAATGCCAACCTCGGACAAAGGGTGAGCAGTGAACCGCTAGAATTAGCGCCTTCTGTTCACCAGACTTGTTTCAGTCCACCCTCCCTCTTGTTTCCATTCCGGATCCTTTGCACTCGAGAACAGGTTCCTCTAGGTGTTTCAGGAGAGATAGCATTTCCTCAGCCTTTTAACACAATAATGTGCTAGGGATGAGGAAGATTTAATTCAGATTAAATGTACCAGTATTTGCGTGAAGGTTGAGTGAGAAACTTGTTTAGTACAAGCACCCAGGGTACGCCTGGTTGAGACTCGAACCTAGAACTCCTGTCACGTGTAAACCAAAATATACGAGACTTACGTTCAGTACACGTGACCAACGGTGTGTATTTCTCCTTAGTAAACGTCTGCGCATGTGCAGTAGGTCCAAGTGACGTAACTGATTATTGGACGTGCCAAGGCATGAGCAGTCTATGAGTAATAAATCTATTGAAACGAACAATTGTTCTTTGGATTCTTATCACCAAGGAAATAATATTTATTGTTGAGTAAATTATTTTTTGTCAAAAAAACATATTTTTTGTACCCATATGCATTTTTTAAAACAATTTATATTTCTGTAGAGATTGAGGTGCCGCCACTGTGTTGTAGAGGTGAAGGTGCCCTCACTGTGTTGTAGAGGTGAAGGTGCCCTCACTGTGTTGTAGAGGTGAGGTTGTTCTGACTGTGTTGTAGAGGTGAAGGTGCCCTCGCTGTGTTGTAGAGGTGAGGTTGTTCTGACTGTGTTATAGAGGTGAAGGTGCCCTCACTGTGTTGTAGAGGTGAAGGTGCCCTCACTGTGTTGTAGAGGTGAAGGTGCCCTCACTGTGTTGTAGAGGTGAGGTTGTTTTGACTGTGTTGTAGAGGTGAAGGTGCCCTCACTGTGTTGTAGAGGTGAGGTTGTTCTGACTGTGTTGTAGAGGTGAAAGTGCTGCCGGAGTACAATGACGACATACTTCCATTACCCGCCTCAGGAGGTACAGGACGAACTGAGGACCATAGCAACTGCCATCGTAGCCCCAGGGAAAGGGATCCTGGCCGCGGATGAGTCTACAGCGACCATCGGGAAACGGTTTAAAGACATCGGCGTCGATAATACGGAGGAGAACCGTCGCTTGTACCGCCAGCTGCTCTTCACAGCGGACAAGGCCGTATCAGACCACATCTCTGGGGTCATCCTGTTCCACGAGACACTGTACCAGAAGTCGGACACGGGTCAGCTCTTTCCGGACCTCCTAAAGGAACGGGGGATCATTCCTGGTATCAAGGTGAGGGTATTATCCCTTCATGACATGTATATAATCAGCCACTGTTTCTTGTAAGTGCTGTGATATGATAGTGAGGTAATGCCTACCTTGATTTAAGCCCCGACCCTCCCGTCCCTGTAAACCATGTGAAGTTTCCCCCTAGGTTGACAAGGGTGTGGTACCGCTGTTCTGTTCGGAGGACGAGGTGACAACACAAGGACTGGACGATCTCGCTCAGAGATGTGTCAAGTACAAGCGTGATGGCTGTCACTTTGCCAAGTGGCGGTGTGTGCTCAAGATCAAGCGCAACACTCCGTCCTACCAGGCCATACAGGAGAACTCCAACGTGCTGGCACGTTACGCGTCCATCTGTCAGGCGGCGAGGATTGTACCCATCGTGGAGCCCGAGATCCTCCCTGATGGGGATCATGATCTGGACCGGGCTCAGAAGGTGACAGAGACTGTCCTGGCGGCGGTCTACAAGGCTCTCAGTGACCATCACGTGTTCCTGGAGGGGACTCTTCTGAAACCAAACATGGTGACAGCGGGACAGTCGCACAAGCGCAGGTAGGACTATCACTGTGAGACTGTGTGACTGTGAGACTGTAAGACTGCGAGAAACTGTCCCTAAGAGAGATGACCCCGTGTCTCACAGATACTCCCCGGAGGATATAGCAGCCGCCACAGTGACGGCGCTTTGCAGGACTGTCCCTGCCGCCGTCTGTGGTGTCACGTTCCTGTCCGGGGGTCAGTCTGAGGAGGAGGCTTCAGTAAACCTCAACTCCATCAACCGGGTCAAGGGCAATAAACCGTGGACTCTCACCTTCAGCTACGGGCGCGCTCTGCAGGCCTCTGTCCTCAAAGCCTGGGAGGGAAAAGGGGAGAATGTACCTACGGCCCAAGCTGAACTGCTCAAGAGGGCCAGGGCTAATGGCATGGCGGCCCTGGGAAGATACGAGCCAGGGACCGTGACAGGAACGGCCGGAAACGAGGGACAGTTCATTGAGGGTCACACCTACTAGAGACACCACGGGATCTTTGATTAATTTTTTTTACATAGATTTTTTTTTTTTCAAAATAATCTCCGGCCTTGAAATGTTTGTCTTCTTGTTCTTGTGTTGTATTGGGAATATAAAACTGTGGTGAAACCTAGGATTGGGTTTGTTTCCTCCTGGGTCATATCCGGCTATCCGCGGCCATCTGGATACACAGGATGAGGAGCGTGAATAGTACTCAGTCTTGCCATCAACACTAGTAAACAATATCCTGTATTGGTGAAGGTAACTTTTACTAAGGTGAATCACCACTATCATAACGAGAAAATGCAGGTAAATTCTCTCTAAATTCTACCATAGCCATCCTTACACTAAACTGACCATTGTTTCCTTGCTATTATCAGCGACAGTGACTCCTGTGGTAACATGTGAGGCAGAGAGGAAAACGTATGATACTACATAATATTCAAAACGATCATTTTCCAGCTTTGTTCGGAATATATTGCCTGAAAGAAGGACAGTTGCTCAGAGCTCGATATTTGATATCGATCTTAGACATCTTGAGCTGTGTTGTGTCGTATTTCCCTTATAACGTACCATCCCTTGTTTCTTGGATCGTTTAGCTCAGTAGTTCTCAACCTGTGGCACGTAAAAGTAATTTAGTAATAATGACCAATAATTTAGAAAAGTTTCTTTAATAGTCTACCTAATTTTGAAGTAGCTCGGATTTAAAAAGTAACGGTACAAAAAAATCTTAAAAATATAAGTTATCAAAAAACCTACAAGTATTGAAAAATCAGTCATCAATAAACTACCCTTAATTTAGAGGTAGATTCCAAATCAGTAATTTTCCTTTATGACCATATAAATTCTAAACATTAAATTTGAAGAAAATCCATCAAATAGTTTCGACTGTAGACCCAGCTATCGATAGACAGACAGAGAGAGATAGAATGGTAAAACCCAATTTTTTGGGCTTGGGGATACATAACACATCAAAATACATCATAATCTCAAGGTTGATATATTTTCACGATTAAAATATTTTCTCTATGTGAATAATTAAAAATCCTGTAACCTTTAATTGGGTCGTTTTAACAAAAACCTTTTCTAAAAGTTGAAACAGTTAATTAATCTATATTTATGTATTAATACGTCAATGAAAGGATCCTTTTGGTTGTTGTAAAACAAATATAGTGATGTTGGCTACGCTATAACATTTATTTTGATGTATCATGGAAGGTTCTTTGCTACGGTGAACTGACTGTACGTTCTCTTGTTTTTTGGACCCCGAGTGTACGTGGCACAAACAAAAGTCCGCCAAGCTGCCGCAAGTATTTTTGTCTTATCTCTCACGTAAATCTGTTTGTTTTTCCCCTTACAAGAGTTCTTCTTGGAGGGGGCATATAAGGGAGGGAACAAGATGAGATGAGTTGTAGAGGAAAGGGTAGAGGGGCTATGTCCCCAAACTACCAGAAGCTGACTACACTCTGACAACGGTAAGTTCAAACTGGGTTTTATTACCAGATCTGTATTGATCCACATTTCTACCTCTGGGGCTGTAAAAACGAGATTTGCGTTAGTTTTAACATTTTATTATTTTGTTGAGAAATCATTTGTACTTTCTTGGTTTACAAACTTTTGTTCTAAAACAAACATTGTTGATAGTTTTTCTATACCTTTTCATTGTTATCAAAACAACTTAAACGTGTTATTTAAGTTTTACTAATAATTAATCATCAACACTATTATAAAAATATGGTAATATTTGTACATTAATTTAAATGTTATTTTAAAACAAAGAGTTATTGGTTTCCTGACAGCAAAAATATGTAAAATTCACTTTTACAGCCTTAAGTTCAAGTTCAGCCCATTGAGAGGCACGAGTTGTTCGGAGTTCACTACAAGTGTGGTCCCGGTTGCTAATTGCCCTTGTCACGTTATTATGCACTGCTGAGAACTATAGGCCCCTACCCCTCCCACAGACAAAGGTGTGAGTCTCGTCTTGTCCGGTTGGTATTGTTTGAATCTCGGTTGGGCTGTATTGAGTATTTTTTTTCTAAAGTTGTTTCCCGTTCTCCCTACACTCGAATGAAGGTACATCTACCCTTTGTTCCTCACCTCCTCTCTACCTATTCGTTTCAATATAGGTGTAGTCCGGGTGAATAGTAAAACACACGAAAAAAGCTATATTAATATTACTATACTAGTTTTATTTCACCATATATATTTTTTTACTATAAATTTAAAAAACTGAAAATGTGAACTTTTGTTTCTTTGTCCTCTGGCCACATTGCTTTGTTGTATCCCATTTCCTGATGCTTCTTTTTATTGCTGTCCGCTTTAAGTTGCATATTTGCATGCATCTGTTTATTATCTCTCTTCATGTTTCTTTAAAATTGGCCCTTAATACATGTCTTGCGAATATCCCCCGTCCCGCCTAAGGGCAAACACACGCACGACCCTATTATTGCCTCCATTGCGTCTCAGGGAATATTAATTTCCTCGTCGCGTCTACTTGTCGCTGATATTGGATGTGAGGAAGGTGAAATATTGAGTCTTGTCTGTTCCTGTCCTTCCGATCCTTCGTTCCACTGTGTTTATCAATGTTCCGTTCTTCACTCCCTTCATCTTGGGTTCGTAGCGCAGATACAATCAAACAAGGTTTGTTGGTCTGTTTCCAGCGGTCGTTGTTGGGTTCAACGAGCACTTTCTGAACACACGGCTATTCCATCATGATTTTTACAATTGTTGACAATACCACCCAATTGAAGGTAAATATCCACACATTGTTGTATTTCTTATGGTAATGTCAGTTCTGAAGCTTCCAAACCACTAAAACAATCCTCAACTATCTTATAATGTTTTGCTGTGATGTTGTTAAATAATGGTTTCTTTATGTCTGTAACACATTTAAGTTCTACAATACTCGGTATTATTATTATTATTATTATTATTATCACCGCGTCTTACTACCCGTTCGGGTTATACGCACTTACGCTTATGTGTAATAGTAGGGTGATTGTGAGATGAAATGAAGGACCTACAGTTTAACGTGGAATCCGAACCACGGGGGAGGTCTGGCATTCCTCGCATTCACAAGATGTCTTGTCAGAGGTGAAGGAAGGGTTTGGTAATCAGATAAATCTGTGCCGTGACCAAGGATTGAACCCCGGCCGCCAAGCACAGAAGTCTCTGACACCTTACCCCTAGACCACCAGGTCACCGACAATACTCGGTATTACCTTGTGTCCGTGAATTGTAAACACAGACAATTATATTATATTGTATTTTAGTCCTTATGCCACCTATATTAGTGAATTTATGTAAGGCAGTCTGCCCACTTGAATTAAATAAATTATCGTGTTCGATTCTCAACATGGCTGTAAAATGTATCGTTTGTGAAACTAGTGCTATCTTTTGTCCAGTGATGAATTTAACAAAAGGGTTACTAATCGTTGTGTCTTATCTAGAATAAATTTAGTTTGTAATTTGTATGCTTATAAAATCAGCCAGTTCGGAAAGTTCACGTTAATTAACGTAAATTGGTAATACACTTATCTTAGGCCTAGTATGAGGTATGATAAAGGGCCCTTGGACCTGAATTTGGTTTCCCTTGGTTTTTTGGCCAGGCTGTACTCGCTGTTTTAATAAATGTGTGCGTTTTTTAATACAAAATTATGTTACTTTACCTAATGGTAAGAAAATGATGTCCATCCCTCCAGTAAGAGATTTCAATGATGAAAGTAGAGGAAATAAAACTTGATGGAGGGATCGAAGCCGCCAAGTCTGTAGGACTAGAGATCAAGAGGGGCAGGGGGTTATTGAGGGGCTTATAGAGGATAAGGGAGAAAAGACGGGTATTTGTCGGACGAGAGAAGAACCCAATATATCTCTCGCAAATAGGAATTTATTTTATTTGAAAATATCTCTCTCTGGTATGATTTTATTTGGTGCCATTTATAAAATAAAGTTGTTTATTATTATTATTATTATTATTATTATTATTATTATTAGCCCGCGTCTTACTACCCATTCGGGTTATACGCACTTACGCTAATGTGTAATGGTAGGGTGATTGTGAGATGAAATGAAGGACCTACAGATTTAACGTGGAATCCGAACCACGGTGGAGGCCTGGCATTCCCCACATAATAAAGTTGTTCATTATTTCCCAAAGTCTTGAGACTAATATTTTGCATACAAACAGATAAAATACTAATATAAGTATACTGGACATTGCTATTATAAGTAAAGTATCATATTCTATCTTGCCAATATTTGTTTGATATGTGTACATTTGGATAAATTATAACCTGTGCAGCTTCGAGTCCTGAAATTTGGGTTCATCCCATCAAGAAATGCTCTCAACACTGATAACATGCAACTGTAATATTATTGATATTTATATGTATTGATCTTATCTATCAAACGTAGTGGCTGTAGATAGCATGACTTGACGTATGAATACAAGAAATTAGTCTTAGTAACTGTTCGAGTTGTCAAATAAGATTATTCCTATTTACATTGGACCGTAAATCTCGTAAAATAATCAAAGATTTATGTTTAATATAAATTTCTAAAGGATTTGCATTGGTGAGAGCACGGGCTAAGGCGTTAACCTCCTGTGTTCGTGGTTTGAATCTCGGCTAGGTGTAATGAATGTTTATTTCCCGTGAAGGTTTTTTTTTTTTTTTTCAAATCTACAACCCATAGTTCCAAACAAAGATTTAAAAAGAAATGACATGGTGAGTTTTCGAATGAAAACCCGGTCTAATTTAAGCCAGGAGTCGACTGTTCGACGAAGGGAAAGGATGATTTCTGTCTATCAGGTGACGTCACACGTGAGTGCTCCGCAATTTTGTAGGGATCAACTCTTCTCTTGTATCCCCGAGAGGTGACTCGTGAAAGACACAAAGCTGAACATATTTTGTTTAGCGACGCGACAAATGGCGCCGTTTAAGGGCGTGACGTTATTTGATGCCGGGTTATAGTACACACTTAATGGACGTCACTATTTCATCTTTATCTTTATTATCTAACATGTACAACCCTGTACCTTAAACGTGGCCCTTGACGAAATGTTTCCGTAAATACCAACCACACTATTAATCTGAGAATATAAAGGGTTTGTCTTAATTTTGGTTCACATTAATTAATTCTCTAGTTGCAATAGAAAATATAAATAGTTTTTGAAAGATAACTTTTCATTACAGGGTGAATTCACATTAGGTTAAGTGTTTAATTAATGCTCTGGGGTCTGGTTTAGTTTAACTCTGAAATTCCCAAGTCATGGCCCCTAGCGGGTGGTAAAGCACCGTGAATAAAAATAAAACTATCTGTTTGGGTAGTATGCATTTATATTAATTACAATAATTACATAGAATTTAGAGGAAATGTACCAGTATTTGTCTGAAGAGCGAGCGTGAGAAACCATTTAAGAACACCCCATTACACCCAACCGCTATTCGAGCCTTGATCCCCTCGTCATCAGTGGTTCCGTCTATTGCGAGAGTGATATGTTAGACCGTCTATTGTAAGTGTGATGTGTTCGACCATCTGGTGATGACCGTCTATAGCGAGAGTGATGTGTTTGACCATCTGGTGATGACCGTCTATAGCGAGAGTGATGTGTTTGACCATCTGGTGATGACCGTCTATAGCGATAGTGATGTGTTAGACCGTATATTCCGAGTGTTATGTGTTAGACCGTTTGGTGATGACCGTCTATAGCGAGAGTGATGTGTTTGACCATCTGGTGATGACCGTCTATAGCAAGAGTGATGGTGACCTGGTGGTCTAGGGGTAAGGTGTCGGACTTCTATGCTGGCGGCCGGGGTTCAATCCTCGGTCCCGGCACAGATGTATCTGATTACCAAACCCTTCCTTCACCTCTGACAAGATGTGTATTAATCACAACTTGTGAATGTGAGGAATGCCAGGCCTCCACCGTGGTTCGGATTCCACGTTAAACTGTAGGTCTTTCATTTCATCTCACAATCACCCTACCATTACACATTAGTGTAAGTGCGTATAACCCGAACGGGTATTAAGACGTGGTGCTAATAATAATAATAATAATAATAATAAATAATAATAATAATAATAATAATAATAATAATAGCAAGAGTGATGTGTTAGACCTATATTCCGAGTGTTGTGTGTTAGACCGTTTGGTGATGACCGTCTATAGCGAGTGTGATGTGTTAGACCATTTGGTGATGACCGTCTATATCGAGAGTAATGTGTTAGACTGTCTATTGCGAGTGTGATGTGTTAGACCGTTTGGTGATGACCGTCTATAGGGAGAGTTATGTGTTAGACCATCTGAAGATGACAGTATATAGTGAGTGTGATGTGTTAGACCGTCTGGTGATGACCGTCTATATCGAGAGTAATGTGTTAAACCGTCTATTGCGAGAGTGATGGTTTGTACCGTGGCTACAAACATCTACGCCACCTAACCTCCACCACTTACAAATACATGCACTTACCCCGTTTTACTGGGAGACCAGCACCGTGTTTTGATCATCTGCACCACTCATTGACACACCGGACCGTCAACTGTTTACTTTAGACAAGAATGAAGTCGTGGAGTGCTACGTAACCCGGCCCACTTTACCCGAGTGGCGAGAAACGCGCAGGTGCTAGAACTCGTGAAAATGGCGGTCAGTGCAATCACGTGTGTAATCCTACCCCCCGAACTGACGCTCTTTCGACGTTGTGCGCAGACGTCAAGGAGAGCCCAACGCTATGACTAGTTGAAAATGACATCATTGGACTTTAAATACCTCCCTCCCGTATTTTCCGCGCTGAGCAATATTGAATATAAGCTTGTACTCAGCATGGAGATAGTACTCTTTGATACTATTAGGATTAGAACTGATAACATGTAGATGTGCATTATATTGGATAGGTATTTTTATTATTGTTATTTTTAATTGTAATACGGAGGAACGAGTCTAACTCTTGATAAATAATGTAGGGATTCATTTGAAATTGTCTCGGCATATTTATTTATTCATTGGTATTATACTAGATTTATGTGTCAGATAATTGTTTAGATTATTAGCACTTTATGGCCTTAAGCCTTTTAGGTGTTTTATTTGGAATTTAAATATTATAAATCTATCTTATCGCGCCATATTGAATGGTAGTTTGCATGGCTTACAATTGTATTGTGTCTCGATGAATATAATATTGGTTGATATTTATACGCTTTATCAAGGAGAAAGAAAATAAGTTAGGAAGTTATTATGCCTTTTGATCCGTAGTTTACCCCCGCCTCTCGGGTGTTAGATGGTAAGAGTGACTTTGATTGTATGTATTGTATCCTGGGGTATGGTTAAGAGCAGAATGTCATTAGTTGATATGTACGGAGCATTTAATAAGTTATTAGTACGATTTGTATATATGGGTATCTTTGAATAGTTTAGGTATGTTGATGTGGCAATTGGACGTTTTTCCACCTTTAACTCTTTTTGATAATGGCTCACGAACCTTAACTTTTTGCATTTGAATTGGCACTGTTAAATTATTAAACACGTTCTTTAATCTTGTTGATTGTTTTTGGCACGCTACATCATAATATTATTCTTATTTACTTATGCAGATTTATCTCTTCATGATATATTTTGATGGAGTATTGATATTGCACATTGTCCGCAACCAATAATAAATATTGTTAACCAGGGATCATTATCATTTATAATAAAACGACCTTCGGGCCTTTATAAATTATATGTCATTTGTTATGCTTTTCATCAATCAAACCCTAGCTTCCAATATCTTGAATGGTTACAAACTTTAATTTTCTGATGGTTTTAACTGATAAGTTAGGGAGTCTGAGTTTTTCTGATTTGGGTAAAGGTCAGATAAAGATCCCTAGTGATCATCTTGTCTGTTCTTTGTATAGCAACCACCTTCTCTCAATAGAGAGATGGGTTGAGCTACGTACCCAGTAGTCCGTTGAATGTTAGACCGTTTGGTGATGACTGTCTATAGCGAGTGTGATGTGTTAGATCGTCTATTGCGAGAGTGATGTGTTAGACCGTCTGGTGATGACTGTCTATAGCGAGTGTGATGTGTTAGATCGTCTATTGCGAGAGTGATGTGTTAGACCGTTTGGTGATGACTGTCTATAGCGAGTGTGATGTGTTAGACCATTTGGTGATAACACGGTTAGTCCTTCTCCCTATTAAGGTATTCTTTCAGGTAAGGAGGGATGACCCAGATTATTTACAAGAATGCTAAAATAATAAACAGATTTGTTGATGACACAATCACTTCCCTTCAAAGGGAAAACCCGCTTTTTATTCTCTTGACCGTAGTGTCCCGACACATCCTGCACACTCTTACATTGACACAAGATATTTTCAAGAAACTACATATTTTTCTTACACTTACTCTCCCTCCCACCTCTCCTCCGCTACTGACCTGACCTAAACTAGTCTATTGTATTTAAATGTGCTCCAAACGTCCTGTTCACCCACCGCCACTTACTTTCACCACTCGCTAGACTACGATGTTTATTAAATTTAAGTGACGTGACGTGACGCGACATGAAAAGGACGAGCCAAGCCATTCCCACCGAAGCTGGTCTCTAGTAACTAATTCATGTGTGCTAGTTGTGCCTAATAAAAATTGTTACAAGACGTGCTCTATATGCTACCAAGTCGTCAATAAGCTTAGTTCCAGGGGAAACACTCATTCTATTTTCCCGGCGTGTAGTATTACATCGGTTGTAATCGTTCAAATTGCAAATATAAAGTTTTAGCTGTGACGTCACTCGTAATAACAACCCTTGCTTATAGCGAGACTTTATGTTTCGGTCTATGGCTCTGGTTTATGGACGTTAACATTCTGCTTTAAACCACTGCAGCTTTATAGTGTATAATCCCCCAATTCCTGCTTCATAACTAGATCATAGACCCGAGACTTGAAGACCTTGTCCCACCAGTCGCTTGACACATAGATGAAGGTTTAGTTATAGGCTGTTAGTTTACTAGGCTACGTTCCTGTAGAGGTATTGTCACGCCACTGGACCAGCACACCCGGATGTGTGACAGTGTGTTCAATTCTGATTCGGTAGAGTCATGTTCGAATCTTGATAGGGTGTACTAATTACTATCACGATCCTTTCAAAGGGGATACTTCGTTTGAAAAAAAAATATCTTGCACCTAGGTTTGACAGTCATTGACAGTAAACTCAGACACTCCAGGCTAATAATAAATATATTATATCATATTATTTTGAATTAAAAAATAACACCTGAACACGAAACTCGAACCCGGGACCTTTGACTTAGTATACCAATGCTCTAACCACTGAGCTATCCAGGAACCATCCGGTGACCAACGTCATGCTTCACTTATATTTTAAGGCAGAGTCTGTTATGAACGTGTGGAAATTGTCAGCTACATGTGAGTGAGCAATTAAGATCACGAGTTATCAGATAACGCAACCATGACCTGGGAGGGATTTATGCTGCCGATGGTGCAATGTTAACATTTATTTGGTAAGGCAATGACCTGGAGTCTGGTGGCAAGGTTCCTTCTTGGGTTTGAACCACAAAAAATGATCATCACAATGGCTCTAAAATTAATTCAATTTTATTTTCAAATCTTAAATTTGAATTGTCTCAAGCCCTAAAGTTAATATTCTTTTACTGTCAATCTGTTTGTACATTACATATTAATTTTCAAAGATAAACATTAGAAATAATTAAATAATGACGTGTTGAAATGGTAAATATATGTATCAGCTTAAGATTAAATATGCTAATCATTTTATAAATTATACTCAGTATCTAAAGTTATATAAATTATGCAATATATATTTTTAATATAACACTAGAAAATATTCGAACACAGTGATGTTCTTGACTGACTGGGTATTGTGTTTTTCGTGGAATAAATTTAGTTTGTAAGTCTTATGACTTAATTTGTTGGTTAGAAAAGAATATAAAATATCCATGTTAAAAGGTCTAAGATCACTTATGAATAACAATTAAAACAAGATAGAGTAAAGCTCATTATTTAGATAAAAATTCTAATAAAGTACATCCAATTTTAAGTGTTTATCATTATGGTATTGTTTTAAAATATAGTTTCATAGTTCTATGTAGTCGTTATAGATCTAACTTAAGCTTGAATACATCACAATTAATTAAATCATAGTTCTAACCATTAACTTTGTCTCAACTTTGTTGCACACTAAAAACAGAAATTACAGTTTCAAATGTAGAAGTTTAAATAGTAGTTACTATTCTAGTATCCACTTGTACTTGTAATAAACACTTACACAGCCCCTACTCTCCAGTACAATCCACCCCTGGAGGATAGGCTTCAACCCCTGCATCACTGTTTAGTGACGGGTAGGGGAAGAAATGATTACTGGTGACGAGGATGTCAGAGCTAGAATCTCTCAATACACTAGATCGCTGGTGACGAGGATGTAAGGGCTAGAATCCCTCAATACACG
>CABFVZ010002201.1:8746-19144 GCA_902151445.1 Timema monikensis
AGCGACGTATTGCTAAAGTGTTGTTCTCGGTGGTTCACCGAGCTTGTAGAAGCTTCTACCCGTTGTATTACCACCCCGTCCCTCTCTTCTTTGTTTCTTGTTCTACTTTGTTTGTGCTAACCCCTCTATCCCCCCTCTCACAGCTAGAGCTTGGGCGGATTGTTTGATATTAACCTTTTTTGATTATAATATAATTTATCTGCTGTTTATCAAAATAAATTATTTAAAATATTATGTTAATGCTTAGCTTCTCTTATCATAGAGTAATTGAATGTAATATGTCCCATCCTCTACCCTGATTTTGTCTAAATTTTAGGTCCTCTAAATAATATTTGTGAAGTGGGTTCATGGAAGCAGAATGACCTATACGCCGGAGTACGGCCTATTTGTTATATGATGGTCCTATTGGCTCCATTGCAATTATTGTTTATTTGTTTCTGGTATTTTATATTTAAATTTAAATCTTGTGTACCCGCCTTTATTCTCAGAAGAATAAGGGTGGTGTTACATCGGGTTCACTTCCTCTAAATTCAACCGTCCTAATTTCTAATCCATTAGCGTAAATAGTACTTAAGCGTATAACCCGAACGGGTAGTAAGACGCGGTGCTAGATAATAAAAAAACTTAGAGTCTAAGTGCTGTACATGTAATTTGGTATTTGGTTACGCATTTGGTTTCAATTAAAAGTCTTTAACAAATGAGCTCTCCCATCCTGCCATTATGCAACATGGATTTGCAATTATCTGCTTCAGAAATAATAGCTACCCCCTTCTAAAGCAACCCTCTCCAACCTAGTTTGTCTCACCAAGAATGTGTATTTTACGACAAGTTCATCTTCTCATTCTAACACCAGTGTACTTTTGATTATATATGCATATAAGATATAGTTAGGGCAGGTTTTATGATTCCTGGATAAATATTAATCTGGTAGATAAATATTTCTATCTGGTGGATAAGTTAAAAATTCTTCTTATGACGGCCAGTTAGCATTTATCTTCCAGATAAAATATATTTATCCATCACACTTTTACCGGGATGTACCTGATAACTTTTATCTGGAAGTTGAAATGGTTGTTGCCATAGTGACGTGTTGTTTCTAATGAGGTTTCACCAATCAGAATCTAGTTTTAGGTTAAAATCTTGGTTCATGTGTTTAGTAGGCCCAGGCCCAGACTCTAACTATATAAAGTTAGAACATTTAACTCACCCTTTTACATAAACTTAAAAAATATTTGTAGAGTTATATTTATATAAGAACCAATTATCAAAATATGAGTACAATAAATGAAATTTTGTAAATGTTGTACCCAACTGTTGCCCACATTTTGGCAAAACCGAAATTAATACTCGCAAGACAACTTAGCTTCTACGCCCACGTGACGCCTTCTGTTTCCTTGCACTCGTTTAGCCGCCATTATTTAACAAATGTTGAGCGTTCTCACCACTCGCTAGGTGGTAGCACTATCAGCAGGGCTTATACGCATGCGCGCACCAGTAAAAACAGTACCAACCTTGCGTGTTCTGAATACAAATATAATTATCCTATAGATAGCTATCTGGCAGATAAATTCAGTTCATAGGACGCGTAAAACATTAAAGTGGTTGATAACTTTTATCTAGTAGATAACTTTAACCTCCAAATATCAATATTTATTCGGTAGTCATAATACCGGCCCTTATCATTTAAAAATATATGTATTCAAGATTATATTCCTAATACTGAGTTAAAAATGCCTAAAATTGACTCATAAATTGACGCAAAACAAGAAGATATGTGCTTTACAAAAACAAACAAAAATTATATGTCATTTAAATCCGGGCCCTGGATATGACTTATCACTAACTGGATCTCATATAAAGTGTACTGTATGTTCGTACTTACCGTTGTACAGAGATTATGTGTGTATTAAAAGTATTACCTTGACTGATTACACTATGTCCTATCCTATAAACTACACCATAATGAAGCTGAACCAGTTACATATATATTTCATGGTTAACGAAGGGTAATGTAAATCGGCGTATCAATAAAAATGTAAAACGGTCTGTTATACGATTGTGTGAAGTTTACTGTATCATGTAATGTATCAGTGTAGAACAAGAGCGTGTATTTATATATGTGTAATAAAAAATATGATCATATGAATATTTATAACTATGTTATTTTTAAAAACAATTTTACGGACATTGTTTTAATTCTGATAATAAAGTTAAATATAACAATACTTATGATAACTGTAGGTTTATCTAAACGTCTTTAGGCCCTAAACTAACCAATCCATTTGTTGCAATAGTTCTAAAATAAAATTCTATGTTAATTGAAGACTATTTTTGTGTTTTTTAAAAAGCTGTAACTGCCATTATCGTGATAAATATTGTATTGGAAAGATCTACCACTTCAAGTAGGTTGACCCTTTAAGGTATAATTTCTTAATGTAGTCGTCTACCTTAGCAACTAAACGAATTTCACAGTTAATAATAATCCACGTTATTTAAGAAAAGCTTAATATTTAAAAATATGACTTATGGCAAAATATAAGAAAAAGGTATCAATGGGGTCACGCAGTGTAGTAGGTCTTACATTTTATTTTTTATAATCTTAAAAAAATCATGGAAAAATGAACTTATCTTATTTTCAACGAAGCCTTCTACAAAATATCACAATACTAAGTAAAAATAAATACATTATTTGTAAACAGACTCACAACAAAACCGATTTAGTTGGCTTTAATCAGTTCTAGTAGAGTTTGAGCTCAACTAATACCTGTCATTCCTTAAGAAATATCTTATTGTGGGGACAGCTACTTTTAATTAGGGGGCGCACCTAATTTTCTTACCAAAGACTTGAGGCCAGATATATTTTTTAAGTCCCAGACCGAGTCAATAGAATACAAACTTTGCCTTAGTTTGCTGATAGTTACCTCCTTAATGTTTGTTTGGTGGCGAAGTAGTTAAAACCGCAGCAGAAACCATAGGACGTCTTCACTACTTGAAATAAAGAATCGCATTCTTCTAGCCGTCCTTTGAACTTGCATTTGGCGACTATCGATTTACAGGGGGGCATCAACTGTCAACAAAAAAATGTATATTTTATAATATAGTATTTTCGTAAATATAATAGTTATGCTAAAAGATCTACTATCAAGTAACAAACAGTACTTCCAATGAATAATTAAATCATTGTTTTCAAATTTACCGTTTAATAATTTGCATATATTTATATATAAACGTTAGTGAATTTGCATGAATATTTGTGTGCAATATTCCATCCAATATATTCATAAATGTTCTATTAAAATATAAGTGTTTGTTTATATTCCAGGTCAGCTGTGTGTGGTTGTTAACTAACAAGCATGGGTGAATGATTTCAAAGTGAGTAACATACTTTATTTATGTTTATTATTTATGTTTAATTAGTGAAATATTATTATTGAAAAAGGGCTAATTTTTGTGAATAAAATCAACTTTTAACTAGAGATGAATTATATGTTTTATTACTTTGACTTTCTGTGAAGTTTTGGCAATTAAAGATAGGATTTCCCATATTAATGTGTTTATATTAAAAAGGAAATAAGGAAAGAAAACTTTAGAAATGTACTCAGTAAATAAGATAATTTAATATATAGCACCGCGTCTTACTACCTGTTCGGGTTATACGCTTTAAGTACTAACTACGCTAGTGGATTAGGAATTGGGAAGGTTGAATTAGAGGAAGTGAACCCGCATTTGCGAGGAAAGAGAGTGGAAAACCATTTAGGAAAACCACCCCCAGTTCACCCGACCGAGATTCGAACCTCGATCTCCCCGTTCTCAGCAGTCGAGCTCAACACGACAAGCGCGTTAGCCAACTACGCCACCGAGGCGGCTAGTAAATAAGAGTTAACATGGTAATTTGACGAAGCTATATTATTCTTTAGCATCGCATCTTAGTCTTTTGTACTAAATATGCTAATGGTTTTAGGGATAAGGAAGGCTATATTTATAGGAAATGTACCTGCATTTGCGTGGAGGGAGAGTGGAAAACCACCCTCAGTACACCCGACCGAGATTCGAACCACGATCTCCCCATCATCAACAATCTAGTCTACCGCGAGAGTAGCACGATAAACCACGTAACCACCGATAAGGGTACGAAGATAATTATAAAAGGAGATGTGGAAAGGAGAAATTCAATAGGGAGATCAAGGCTGGATAACATGACTCAAGATAGCGGACGATGTTAGCAGAAGAAGGTACAAAAATGTAAGAAATTTCCCCAAGATAAACACAAATTAAGAGCTACAGCAAACAAATTTTAAGATTGATTACCTAATGATGATGATGATGTTAACTTAGGCTTACTATATTTACCCAGTGTTGCCAATTTAGCGACTTTGTTGATAGACCTAACGACTTTTACGTTTCAGAAATCTGTGTTATTATTCACTCATATTCTTAAGCAGAGTCTGTGATGGACGTGTGGAAATTATAAGCTAACGATGACACCACAGCCGCCAGCAACCAAAGAATGGCAATGGATTATAGCTAATCATTAACCGATGATTTCCGCACGTCCATCACAGACTCTGTCTTAGAATATGAGTGAAGAATGACCCTGTGCACGGGACGATTCCTGGATAGCTCAGTGGTTAGAGCATTGGCGCGTTAGGTCAAGTCTTCCGGGTTCAATTTTCGTGTCAAGGTGTCATTTTTCAAATGTATGAACAAATATTAACTTCCGTTGGACGACTCTCTTCTAATGTACTCCAGGTTGCCTAAAGTTTGGGGATCCCTGTTATCTAGTATACCAACAGCTGTACATGGAGGACAAGGAAATGCATTCAGAGCCATTATGTGTAGGAATACATGTGTGCTAGTTGTAATGTGACAACTTAGCGACTAATAAATCACCGTGACATGTGAGTTACGATGGCTATAAGGGAAACTAGAGGGTTGCTACACCATTGAAATGGCGGGTCCGCACCTGCTAACTCTTTATTAGTAGTAGAGAGAGGGCAGTAATTTTGACTGATGTTAAATGTGATTTGGTTCACTGAAACTAGCTGCTCATTTATATAGTTCAGGGGTCTCCATACTACGGCCAGTGGGCCATATCCGGCCCGCCACAAGATTTTATCTGGCTCGTTCCAAGATTTTATTATTATTATTAGCACCGCGTCTTACAAGATTTTATCAAAAAACTAATTAATTGTTTCTCTTAGTTATTTCGTAACCACGCAGTTTATTTGGCATGTACAGTTCCTGTCCGCACGCGTGCTTCCCCCCATGACACCAAGCCAGAGTTCTGTCGGAATTGCAAACTCTTATTTTCAGTCGCAGGCGCCATTCCTTATACCTAAAACAGAACGGCTTGACTCTGACGATTTTTAGGTAGTTCCAACTCTCCCGGTAGAGGTATATCAAAGTAAAGTCCCGAAAGATGTTACCAAATTAACAACAAATTATATTGACTAATAATTATTATAAATATAATTTATTATATATAGATTGATTCATATCTCACAAAGAAGAATCAACGTCAATCACTTTTATCAAACACTAGCTTGCCTTGGAAAGTGGCATCTTTTACAGACGTAGATGGAAATATGACTTGAATCTAAATTTTAATGTTGAAACAAATTTGATTTATGATCTATTTGCACATGTCAAAGCATTCAGGACCAAAATATTGCTACTTGAAGAACAGGTGAACGTTACTTTGGTCCGCAAAAATGTGTAAAATATATTATGTGGCCTGCATTGCAAAAGGTTTGAGGAACCCTGATCTAGTTCAATAGTTCAGTCTGTTTCAAACTACAATCTTGAGGTTTAGTCGTTTAACATTGGCCTATTTCAGATTGGAGTTTAATATTTTACAAACTAGAGTAGTTTGAAGCTAGGTTATTCGTGAATTATTACCTGGAGTTCATTAATTCATAAATTACTGATTGGAGTTAATTCATTCATGATTTACAGCTTGGAGTTTAATTAATTCGTGAACTACAGCTGGGGAGTTCTTACATTTGTTATTTACAGCTAAGAGTGCATTCATTCGTGAACTAATAATTGTAGAACATTCTTTAGTGAACTATAGAATGGAGTACATTCATTAAGGAACTACTTCTTAGAGTTCATTCTTTCGAGAAATACATCTTTGCGTTCGATCATTCATGAATTACTGATTGAAGTTCATTCTTTCGTAAACTACAGCTGGGAGTTCCTTAATTCATGAATTACTGATTGGAGTTCATTCTTTCGTGAACTACATCTTGTAGTTCGTTTATTCGTGAACTACAGCTTGTAGTTCAGCCATATGAGAACAACAGCTTGAAGCTCAATCTTATTAACTATGACCTTGAGCTCAGTCATTCTTAAACCACTGCTTGTAGCTTATACGTTCTGCAGCTTGCGGTTCAAGCCTTCATCAGTCCATAACCTACCTCAACTAGTCATAGATATTACTATCATAGTATAATTATAGCTATTGGGATTATGACGCCTATTTAATTTAAGAGGTCAGAAACCTGCTAAAAATTTTCACCTACATTTTGTTTTAATCACTATTAAAAACTATTAACCCATTTCTTAAAAAAATATGGGAATAATTAAAGTCTTCAACGCTTCTTAAGGCTCTATCATGTACCACCATAAATGTACTGAATGTTTTGGAGTTAATTCGCCTCACCAGAAACTTAAATAGACTCCTCTTGTGTGGTAGTCGAAGTCTTTCACTCAAGAGTTTAAACTTCATCTACTGTACTCCAAGAATATTTTCCAGAAAATGGTTTGTCTAGTTATATTAGCGCAAGAAAAGGAAGAAACCATTCATAACATTATGAGCGCCATCAAAGAGAAACTACTGGTTAGTATTCATGGGAAGAGGAATACATCTATCTTTATATCAATCTATTTATCTCCGTCTTTATCTCTTCTGTCAACAATTACAGGTGGATGACACTTAACATAATATGACTAAAAATTTGATTACAACTAATCCTATAGGATTAAAGAGAATTTTTTAATTAAAAAAAAATGCAATAATAACAATTAATCTAGGTCAACCAATTGGCCAGGAATGTATAACTTTTCCGAAAAGATTTCAAATTAAAATGGGGTGGAAATAAGGCTCTTTTATTGCAGAGTTTATGCAGCTTTTATAACGACACATTTTTTTTAAAGCCAAAATAGATAAAATATATATCTCTAGCGGAAATATAGTGTTTAATTTTCTTCACATGATGAAATATTATTATTATTATTAGCACCGCGTCTTACTACCCATTCGGGCTGTACGCACTTACGCTAATGTGTAATGGTTGGGTGATTGTGAGGTGAAATGAAGGAGCTACAGTTTAACGTGGAATCCGAACCACGGTGGAGGCTTGGCATTCCCCACATTCACAAGATGTCTTGTCATAGGTGAAGGAAGGGTTTGGAAATCAGATAAATCTGTGCCGGGACCGAGGATCGAACCCCGGCCGCCAGCACAGAAGTCTGACACCTTACCCCTAGACCGCCAGGTCACCCTCGAATGATGAAATAAACAGTTGTTAAATATCACTCATGAGCATAGCTTCATTAGATGAAAAAAAATTAAAATTAAAAGCAAAATTGTCATTAAATCACAGGAAACACTTGACAAATATACAATAACTGTTGAAGTAATCATGCAAATAAAATTAATTTCTTTGTTTATACTGGATAATTATTTGATTCCTTTTCATCAAAAATGTATTTTGATCCTAAAACTGCGAAAATATTCCCTTTGTTTTCACCCCAAATTAAGGATTTGCGGGATTATTTGAGATAGTCTAGTTTTCCATCTCTTATTTACGTTTTGTAATGAAACTTTAACAATAGTGACTTTATGGCCTCTAAATGTTTTATATGTTATTGGTTTATACCCTTCTTAGATGTACTCTACATATAATGAACTGCATATTATGTTAACAATCATTGCAAGTCGTTCTAAAATGACTTTTAGGGATTAGATAGGTAGATCAGTCTTAAGATTGAAGTTAAACTTTTTGATTGTTTGTAATAAGAGAAATAACCAAAATCAATAATTTGTATAGGAACAAAATCCTTTAATTAAAACATATTTTGCATTACAGAAATCGAAAATTTAAAAAATGGTTGAGTATTATGAAATATAATTAATCAATTAAGTCAAATAGCGGGAACAATCTCACACAAATCTCAAGTGGTGCCACCCACCCCTAAATATAGTGTCACGGTGTTGTGTAGAAATTATATTGACAAATAAAATGTAAAGGTAAAAATATTAGCAACGACATAAAACTATACCATATCTGGAAAAGTCTTATTAAATGTTTAATTTGATAATGTTGTCTTGCTTCCCTTATCGTGTTCACGTGTCACAGGTTCATCACCTCTGCACTAGATCATATCTAAATATGCATCTATGTTTGTTCTATGGTTCTTGACTAAATCACTATATTAAATCAAATTTAACTACCTGAGTAATAGTAATGTTGCGCGTCTGGGCTACATCATTCGCAACCTATTTTCTGTAAACATTAGCACCCATACTAATGTACCGTTTTCCAGGAGACTCCCGAATGTACTAATCGTAAATCATTTCCGTGGAGGCTCTTTCCATGTCCTGATGAGACGAGGTGATGATGATAGTGAGTATAATGGTGATAGTGAGTATGAGGGTGATAGTGAGTATGAGGGTGATAGTGAGTATGAGGGTGATAGTATGAGGGTGATAGTGAGTATGAGGGTGTGAAACAGATGGAAACCCTAAAAACCAACTTAGGTTTGACTAACCAAACCCTGGTGAACATTTAGGCAATTCCTTTTTAGGAAAAATAGCCAAGATACCATCTAGAATTCAAGCCTAAGACCCCTAGGCTCGTATACAGATGCATTGACCACTATACCATGGGGCCGGTTACCTAACTAAGTATTGTTACGCCTAAAAGTAGTTATTTTTATTATGTTGAGTGATAGCTTATATTGAGTAAAATTTAGTTTTTTTTTTATTACCAAGAGTGATTTAATTAGCTACCTCATTGAAGAAATAGTATATATATATTAGAAGTTTAATATAAATTGTTAATTTTTTTCTCGATATATTTGTATCGTGTATGTTTTTATTTGATGGTTCTGTAAAAGTCCATATACCTTTAGAATATGTAAAAAAGTTTGTTCATATTTTAATTCTATCTCCAAGCTTTTAGTGGCAACACAGATATATAAAATTAATACTCAATTACATAGAACTCGGAACATTTATATTAAAAGCCAAGGCCCGTCTTTTGAGTACATGAATTTTATTGAAAAATTATCAATAAAGTTGCATTAAAAAGTGCAAAAAAAAAGAGAGATCTAAAATTAGTAAAGAACGTACATGAATTGAAAAACCTCTAGCAATTAAACTCTGGAATTTTACTAAACATAGACATTGATTTATAAATACCTGTTTAGTAAGCAATAAATAAACCCTTGAAAATACAATTTTCTTAGTCGCAGCGTTTCACCACGAATGTGAATATTCCTAACTCAAAATTAATGAGTGTATAAAGTTAACTACACTAGCTTGTCAGTACCAAAATCGTTTGGTAAAGAAACTTATGTCTGAAGATTAGTGACTTTACCAAATAATGTTATTATTTAACGTAAATATTTAACATGCCAAAAAAATTACTCAAAGAATGAAAATATGGCCTAAAAACTGCTAATAACAGAAAATTAGTAAAGCACATATTTTATAAAATAATATGAGAGGAACCGGTCGCTCCCCTAAATAGCCATGCTATGAATTACGTGGCTACCCCAGGCAACGATTTTCTTTGCTTCAAACAAACATAAAATAACGCTTCCCTGTATTTATTACGGCCCAGTTTTTGATTAACTTAAAAATCTAATCCAAAATTTTTAAATTTTGGCTTAAAGGTGCACATATTTGTGCACAGGGGCTACTAATTTGAAAATTTCAGACCTCTGTATGCAGTAGGTATCACGCAATGCTCATGACAGACAAACAAACTCTTCATTTTATTAATATAGATACATTGCTACACAAATATTATCATGGTATAATTTTAAGTGAACATGCGCATTGTCTGTGATGTAAATATTTACTTATATTATACTAGATAGCTGTTTCCCGCGGCTTTGCTCGCGTGGAAGTTGATTATATACTAATACGAAAATATACAAATGTATTTACAGATTAATTTAAAATATTACGTTACGTTGATGACCATAACTTGACCTCAGATCAAAAATAATGCAAGTCCGATACAAACTTTCACCCCCTTTTTCATCCCTTATTAAATAAAATTTCCAAAATTCCTGAAACACGTATTTATTTGTTTTACGTCAATAACCGAAATACAAAATTTTGTTTATGTAACTTTCAAAATGACGGACTTTCATACATATTAT
>CABFVZ010002201.1:20031-33363 GCA_902151445.1 Timema monikensis
TATATATATATATATATATATATATATATATACGACCGGGTCCCTATAAAGTAAACCATTCTAATAAATTTTAAAGCTTCAGCCCTTTATGACAATTATCACTGTGCTTCTGTAAACAAACAAAAAATGAACTTGTTTAATTTGTTTCTATGGAAGATATGTGATGTGTATATAGTGGAGAGGTGGGTGATGGTATGGGGGGGGGGGAGCAGGGGAATGAAGGAGGGGAGGAGGGCGCCTCCACGAGATTAGTTATCACTCTTTTTACAATTTTATAATACAGTATACCATACGTTTGAAATATTAAAATAATATCAAAGCGAAGTTTTTTCGAAATTATATTTTAACATTGTTTTGTTCTTTTAACTTATAATTTAACCTTAATTTGGGTGGAAATAGAGTATTTTAATGACACAGTAAATATTTATAATACAAATTAAATTATTGTTTATAATTTAGGAACGAGTTAATGAGAATTCCCCATTTAAAATAAAAACAATTTTCCTGTGTTATCGTAGAGTACGGGAATATCACCTAAGGCTCCAAATAATTTAAGTGTTTAATCGAATATGGTTAGTTAAATACCTTAGCTTTAGAAATTTAGGTGCTTTGAATTCATTTACCCTCAAAAATTCATAAATATATTGATTACATATTTATAAAGTTTATAAAATACATAATTCTGGGCTCATGTCTAGGACAATCATATTTTAAATCTCTAACAAAATTAAATATGTTTAAAAAATATGTTTATGATTTATTTTTGTATCGTTGTGGTCAAGTTCTCAGAGTTCATGTGGTTATAGTTCCTGGATACAGATCCAGAGGACCTGGTTTCAATTCCCGGTGCTTCCAGAATTTTTCTCTGAAGCATTGGGTCTAGAATGGTGTCAAACTCAGTCTCATTAAGACAAATGAGAAGATGCTTGAATGTAAAAGTAGCAGCTCTGTTCTAATAATAATAATAATAATAATAATAATAATAATAATAATAATAATAATAATAATAATATTATTTAGCACCGCGTCTTACTACCCGTTCGGGTTATACGCTTTAAGATACTAATTACGTTAATGGATTTAGGAATTGGGAAGGTTGAATTATAGGAAGTGAACCCGCATTTGGGTGGAGGGGGAGTGGAAAACAATTTAGGAAACCCCCCCCCCAGTTCACCCGACCGAGATTCGAACCTCGATCTCCTCGTCCTCAGCAGTCGAGATCAATATGACTAGCGCGTTAGCTCACTACGCCACAGAGGCGGGAAGCTCTGTTCTAGAAAGCTGAGATTAATAGCCGGAAGGTTTGTTGGTCTGACCACTAGACACCGCGAATGTTGGCACTATAATTTCTAGTGGTGGCGGCCGCTTGGTAGGTACTGTACGTATAGCTCGATTACGGGCTAGTGCCATGGAATGTATTTTATTAAGGTTTATATTAAAATAGTATCTGAAAATTTGTTTTATCTATAAATCTTTGGTTTTAAATAGAAATTTAACGATATAATTCTTAGATCTCCCTAAAGTGGGATCTTAAGATGGGAGCTAGGGGCAATATTTTTGGAGTTATTAAAGAAAATTAATTTCTTCAGGCAAAATAATTCAAATATCTTTCCTCTGTAGAAACATGAAGTTTAATTTTCTTCACATGGTGATATCAACAGTGTCATGGAATGTATTATTATTATTACTAGCACCGCCTCTTACTACCCATTCGGGTTATACGCACCTACGCAAACGTGTAATGGTTGGGTGATTGTAAGATGAAATGGAGGACCTACAGTTTAACGTGTGTTCTGAACAACGGTGGAGGCCTGTCATTCCCTACATTCACAAGATGTCTTGTCAGAGGTGAAGGAAGGGTTTGGCAATCAGATAAATCTGTGTTGGGACTGAGGATTTAGCACCGGACCCCCAACACAGATATCTGACACCTTACCCCTAGACCATCAGGTAACCCTTTTTGATTGAAGTTTATTAATTTGTAACATGAAGGAGCAAGTGTTTCAAACTCAGTCAAGTCTTTACTCTAGGAATTATTGCATTTATTTGGCCTCATATTTGGTTATAATTTACCTGGTCACATGGTATAAGATGTCACTCCTGCAATAGACTGCCACTGATGGAGATACCGGAGTTCGAATCCTAGTTTGAATCACAAAGCTTTGTTTTATATGATTGGTTTTCCACACTCTTTCTCTCTCTCTCTCCATGCGAATGTTGATACACTACCTCTAAATTATATCTTACTCCTCCTTACTCCATCTGTGTGAATATATGGATCGCTCCAATGGCGCACAAAAAAAAAGTATGTCATGTCACATTTGTCATCGTAGACAGACACATTATTTTACAAACACCATATCATATTTTTACTATTTTCAAGCGTATTTGAAAGGAAACCACATGTTTTGTGGAATAAAACCGTAGTTATGAAACATTATCGTGTAACAGTGTCACATTTATCTAACTATCTACAATGAACATGAAGTTCCATGCGATATGTTATCTGGAGCAAGCCTTATGGTGGTTAAAATAGGAATTGAGTGGGTATAGCTTTTAAAAACTCGTAATAGCTTGACAAAAATGTCACGTTACATTAATGGTTAGGGATTACACACACATATTATTATTATTACTATTATTATTATTATTATTATCAACACATTTTAATAAAAATTTGGGAAAACATTTATGAATCGAACCACTCTAAGTGACCTCAACCGGAATTCAAACCCCGATCTCACCTTCACTGACAGTATAGTATAGGAAACACAAGAGTGTTAGATTGCCTTAGAGTATGCTATTAGGGTAATACAAGGGTGTGGGAAAGGGTTGACACTATCGGGTACAATGCAGCTATTAGGAAGCGCAGATGATTTAGCTTTACTGGATAGTTGATAATATAGTTAAATATTCATTTTTATTCCATTCTCTTAATTTATATATATTTTTCCTTCTATGACGACATGTTTTGGTGAATTTTACACCATCTTCAAGTTTGAGGAAAACCAATGTTATTTCAAATTATTGTATAAAAATATGTTATAAAATTATGAATTTAAAAAAATTAAACATTAGAAATTGAAATAGTTCAGAGACACTATAATGTGATATACTAAATATTAAATAGATAATCATTTAAATTAACAAGCTTATAAATACCTTGTCTATATTAAATGTGATCAATTTTACTTCATACCATACTGATTGTATCATTCACAATGTTACCAACCATCCTTTATCTCACAAATCGGCATCATTCAATAGCCTTATTAATAGATTAATTCACATCCCACTTTTCAAGAAGAATTTTAAATCAGAATTGAACACATTAAACAAATATTAACATTCATTGGATATTCCCACCCGGTAATATACAAAATTTTACAAAATTAAGTAAAATCGAGCATCTTTAATAAAGATAAAGGCATTTATTAGCTTGTTAATTTGAATGATTATCTATTTAATATTTCGTATATCACATTATAGTTTCTCTTAACTATTTACATTTATAATGTTTGATTCTTAAATTAATTATTTTATAACATATTTTTATACAATAATTTGAAATAACATTGGTTTTCCTCAAACTGGAAGATGGTGTAAAATTTACCGAAACATATCGTCATAGAAGAACAAAATTATACAAAATAAGGATAAGGTGAATAAATTGAAGATTTAACTATATTATCAATTATTACTACTCCTTACCAAATAAACATGAGCTCTATTTACTGGGTGAGGAAGGTGTTGGAAGAGAGGCAGAAATTTTATTAGAGGGCGGTAAGGTAACAGGTTTAGAAGTGAACGCTGAAAATACTAAATATATGATCACAGATAGAGGATAATAATTTAGAGACTACGTCGAACAACATATTATTAGACGGCGTTAATGTGTTTAAAAATTTAGACACAATTTGAGCTAGCAATCACGATATTAAATTATAAATTAGTAAATGAAGACAATCATAAAATGCATGCCAATATTCGTTCAATTGTTGTCATCTTGCCTACTGTCAAGAAAAGTAAGACTCAGAATATACAAAACAATAATTTTACCGGTTATTTTCTATGGGTGTGAAACATGACCTCTTAACTTCCATGATGAAAACAAATCTAGATTGTTCAAAAACCAAGTACTTAGGAATACATTTGATCTGTAAAGCTAGGAGGCTACTGGGGAGTGGAGTAGTCTATATAAAGAAGAGTTACATACATTATACTCATCATAAGAAGTAAGGATAATCAAGTGTCGTAGATTACGCTGGGAAGGACATGCAGCGTTAATGGGAGAATCTAGAATAGTGTTCAGCGTATTGAATGGTAAACCAAATTGGAGGAGACCTATATGCATATGGAAGGATCAAATCAGAATTGACCCGAAAGAGATAGGGTGTAATGAGGTGGACTGGATATAACTAGCTCAAGATAGGGATAGGATGTAATGAGGTGGACTGGATTGAGCTAGCTCAAGATAGGGATAGGGTGTAATGAGGAGAACAGGATAGAACTAACTCAAGATAGGGATAGGATGTAATGAGGTGGACTGGATTGAACTATCTCAAGATAAAGATAGTGTATAGTGAGGTTAACTGGATAGAACTGGCTCAAGATAGATATAGATTGTAGTGAGGTGGACTGGATAGTACTATCTAAAGATAAGGATAGATGGCCTACTTTATTTAATGCATCATTGAAATTTTGAGCTCCTAATGGCATAGCGTAAGCCTAAGTACTTTTCCCCCTGTGGCCACGCGGTTTAAATCTTTGGGATCTCAGAAGACTATATTGCTGGTGAAAAGTGAGACAAGTTTCCAATTTCTGCCCGGTGTATTGATTTTTTATTTCCCAAATTCCATATTCTGTAGATTGGTTCGGTTTCCCATCTCTTCTCTACACAAATATGGATGTATTTACACCATATATCTTTCGGGTCTATTCTAATGTTATCCTCCTGTCTGTTTCTGGATCTTCCCACTGGTCTCTTCCCATTGGGTGTACCAGTCAGTACCCTAAACACAGCTCTAATTTCTTCCTTTCGCTCTGCATGTCCTGCCTACCTTAAGCTCCAGTGTTTGATTACACAAAACATTTTGGTGATGAGTACATAGTATTTATATAGAGAAAGATGTGGAGATATTAAATTTAAATAGGAAAACTATCCTTGGAATACCATATCAAACTACAAACTATAGTTTCAAGAGTCGGAAGTTTGTAAGCCACTCATACATCAACGGAAAAATATCCTTATATTGTTTCTGAAAAGTTATCAATTATTTATATGGAAGGAATACTATCGATACGTCCAAAATTATAAGTTTCCACTTCAGTTAAATTAATTTGGTTATCTTGACCTCCATATTGACTATATCGTATGTAAGGTAAGGACCGAAAGACAGGTATGCCGATCTTTACCCCCTTAGCTACTATATCTGTTATAAGTTAAGGACCGAAATACAGTAATGCCGATATTTTCTTCCATAGCGACTACATAAGTTATAAATAGAGGACTAAAAGACAGGTATGCTGATATTTACCTCCTTGGCAACTGTTTCTTTGTAAGGTAAGGACGAAAAGATAGTTGCGCCAATATTTACCCTCCTAAATACCATTTTGATCATAATAAAAAGACATAAAGACAAAGGCGGTGTTATTTACTTTCTTAGAAACTGTCTCGGTTGTCAGGTTGTTGATATCAAGGACCCTCTGCAGCCTCGTGGCACTGTCTTGGTCCGTGTTTGTCGGGTCGATAAGATGAATCAAAGAGGTGAGGTCGTGAAGGACTTGGTCCGCCGACTGCCCAGAAGGAAGCACTCTGTAATTATAAGTTAGCAGTTAGTGAAGAAAATGTTATAAGGGGGAGGGGGTTAATGTGGGTGAAATGGTATATAATACTCTGAAATGCTTCATGGTTATAAAAGTCGGTATTTTTGGAGGTGATTTAGAGGGAACAGTATTGAGTGGTTGGTTGTGATGAAGAGGAAAAAATATTAAGTGGTTGGTTGTGATGAAGAGGGAACAGTATTGAGTGGTTGGTTATGATGAAGAGGGAACAGTATTGAGTGGTTGGCTGTGATGAAGAGGGAACAGTATTGAGTGGTTGGTTGTGATGAAGAGGGAACAGTATTGAGTGGTTGGTTGTGATGAAGAGGGAAAAGTATTAAGTGGTTGGTTGTGACGAAGAGGGAACAGTATTGAGTGGTTGGTTATGATGAAGAGGGAACAGTATTGAGTGGTTGGATGTGATGAAGAGGGAACAGTATTGAGTGGTTGGAGGTGATAAAGAGGACAAAATATAGATATGTTGGAGGTTATGTAGAAGGAGCAACATAGAGTTGTTAGAGCTATGAAGAGAGAACCATACGTAATTGATGGAGGTGATGAAGAAGTAACAATGTGTAGTTGTTAGAGTCGATGAAGAGGAACAAGTATTGAGTTATTAGAAATGATCAAAAGGACACATTACTACATGGGTGGACCTTTTAGGAACAGCTCTGTGATAGGTTGAATTTGATCACGTAACCACGCCCCTCGCTCACTGATTGGCTGTTGGTTTCCCCTTACCCTCCTCATTACAACCTTTCTAGTGTTCAAAACTTCTTTTTTCTTGTCTCATTTGTTTGTTTATATGTGTTCATTGCTTTTTTATTTGTGCTTATTGGTTATTTAGTCATTTTTTTTGTCTGGGTAGGATTGGGATGGGGAGTTGGAGTATTTTTATTTATTATTGGTACACCATAAGACGTGTGTTGAAAACAACCCCATGGTTTCGTTCTGTACAGTCTGGTGTTTTCCCTGCTGATCAACTACTTGCAAGAATAGCTTGACCTGCCACTCTCGTCATCAACACTGATCCACACACCAAGCCTGGGACACATTGGGACGTCATATTTTTCGACAAGAATGGCGGGGGAAAATATTTTGACAGTTATGGTTTTATTCCCCGTATAAATAAATTCACATCTGGAATTTGCATGCAAAAACACTTCCCACACGTCTCATAGCACGCCAGTAATTCAAAGCATCGCCTCAGACTTTTGCGGCCATTACTCTCTCATGTAACTTCTCTATCGTACCCAGAACATTCCGATGAAAACTTTTCTAACCTTATTCTCGCTCACCAATCATACAGGCAATGACGCTAAGGTGGTGAGATATTACAACACATTTTTCAAGACTGTAGGGTCCTGCCACCACTCAAGAGGCTGCGTCTAATGAGCGTACGCCTATAAAAGGGGTATCCAAGTGGCGTGCCCGTAATAACCATGACAGTCGTCGAATCGATCAAACTTCATGAAAGGCCAAGACGTTTGCACCCGCGAAGCAAAACCAGTGAAGCCGTTCGCCATCACCAGTATTTTCAACACTTTGTTTCCGTTGGACGAAGTCGATTCCAAACGAGTCATCATTAACATGAATGGGAAGGACAACTTTATGCCCTATGTTCATCTAGAAAAATGAGGAGGTAACTGTGTGGTGTTTAACAGTACAGATTGTTAAGAACTGGGCAACTACAATTCGGTCATATCAAAGTTTTTTAGCAACACGCAACCTCCTCAAAAGGTTAGTCTGAATAATTATTAAATCTCTCTGAGATGCATGTGCGGTGACCGTATGGTCATAATCAGCGAGAAACAAGATACCGGACTCAAACAAAATCGCCTATTTAATACCTAACTGGGCACATCTTTGGGATGTGTGGGACCTAATCGATGTTGCCGTTGACCACAGGGATATGTGGTCGACACCCATCTCAGGTTATTACAACGATTTGATCGACACACTTGTCGTGGATTTATGCGACACGCTAACATAATCAGTGGATGTCATCGATCTCAAACAGCCTACAGTGGAAACGCACATCAAAAACCTGGATTTTATCAGTGCTATCTACTATAAACGTCAAGTCGTCAGATTGGACTGTTACATGCTGGATTGTGAACCAAAAATAATTCTACTAACACATCTAAGAGACACTGTAGAAAAACGTATGAATGAATATATGCGGCATTCCTGTAACAGTGTATAATGAATATTATGTATGATGTCTGTTAACCCTATAATATATGTATGTACAGCCTTCAATGTTTAATAAATGTATGTTTTGTAATATCGTGTTTTGTTCATGTAAAACTATTATGTCCCCTTATACGTAAATACTAGTCTCGACTTGTCGAGCCGTCAAACTGTCGCCAAATATGAACAGGGTTAATGACCTTTTGCACTATATAATGGTTTCTAGGTTACGATCCATTCTTGTCTCGCCTCGTCTTGTCAAGGCGCCAAACTGGCACCATTCATAATGGAAAAAACCCATTATGACATCACTCAAGGTCGTGTTCTATTTATGTCTCGACTTGTCTTGTCGACCAGCCAAACTGGCACCAGTCATCAGAGTTGCGATGGTGTGATGACGTCATCGGGAAATCCCATTGCCATTGCCTGACGCTGTGGACTGCATGCCAATAAATAAATAACTCCAACGCCCATCCGAATCCTAACCAGACATAAAAAAAACAGTTTGTATAAGACTAAACCACTGAAAGAGGGTCAGGGGGAGTGGGAAAACCAATAAGAGAGCGACGCAACATTAAGTAACAACCAATCAGAGAGCGAAAATAACATTGCATAATCATCAGAGTAGACACTCTCTCTCCACGTTGGGGTCAAAGGTCAAACTGGAATGAGAAGGCGTGCTAGGTAGTCACATTATAGATTTGTTGGAGGTTATAAAGAGGGAACAACATGGGGTTATTGGAGGTTGTGGAGAAGGAACCGTTCGGAATTGATGGAGGTGTTGAAGAGGGAACATTATAGGAATTTTGGAGGTGATGAAGAAGGAACAATATTGAATGGTTGTAGGTGATGAAGAAGGAACAGTATTGAATGGTTTTAGGTGATGAAGAGGGAACAGTATTGAGTTGTTGTATGTTATTAATAGGGAACAGAATAGAGTTGTTGGAGGTAATGAAGAAATAATATTATGGAGATTTTGGAGGTGATGAAGAAGTGACAGTATTTATTTGTTGGAGGTGTTTAATAGGGGTCAGTATTGAGTGGCTGGAGGTGACTAAGAGGGAAAGAATTGAGTGGTTGGAGATGATTAAGAGGACACAATATAGAGTCGTAGGAGGCTATGAAGAGGGAACAGCATAGGGCTGATGGAGGTTATGAAGAGGGAACAGTATAGAGTTGTTGGTGGCTATGAAGAGGGAGGAATATTACGGAGTTATTGGAGATGATGAAGAATTAACATTACGGAATTATTGGAGATGAGGAAGGAGTAATATTACCGAGTTATTGGAGATGATGACGAAGTAACAGTGGGAAGATGTTGGAGGTGATGAAGTAACAGTATAGAATTTTTGGAGGTTTGGAGGTTTCTACTCATCAAAAATGTTCCACTAAATTAAAAAAGCCAAACACAATCACACATTTAATCATAATTGTTTATTATTTATTCATTATTGATAATATTATCTTTTAGAATAACTATTTTATTTGTTTCCGAGTGTGTAGTTAATTGAATTTTTACTTTAGTTTTACTTTTGTTATAAATTTTTAATTCAATTAATACATTTTGTCTATCAAATTGAGTTAGATTATAATGCTGATGCTTCACATGTATTAAATAACTAATTAAAGATTAATGTAAGGATGGTAAAACCATAATTAAGAGCTGTATTTATATTTTAACTTTTGTTCATGGTTGTTTTTGTAAACAATTAAAAAGGTTTTTAAATATGTTGTTGAGGGGCGAATAAAAGGGTAATGGGAAGAATGGAAAATAAAAATGAAAAATTTTAACAATTTTTAAGACGTTTATGGTTTAGTAAATATTGTTTGTAGAAGCAGAACATATTAAAACAATTATGTATGTCAGTAAATAGCTATTAAAAATGTATTCTATAATATATAAATATGAACACAGAGGTTTGTAAAAAGAAGCTACAAACTAAAATAATTTTCAATGCACTATAAATTTTAAACCTTACGATTAACACACGTGTTATTAATCAAATAGATAGCAATAAGAAATGTTATTTAACGTATGTTCACCAACACTAGCGTTATGTAATAATGGGAAATTATTTGTTTTAATTATATGTGTCAAAATTGTACCAAATAGAGATTAAGATTCCAACCTCTCTGGTACAGGCAATCAGGTATACTGCTCATCTGACACCTCAGTCCACGTGAACATGCAACGTTGCAATGTAGGTCAAACTGAAATGTAAATTAGTGAAATAAAAATAAGAATTCCAGTTTAATTACTTTATTTCATAGCTCGGATTAAGGTGATGGCTTAGCTCAAATAGAAAGTATTTGTTCTTGGGAGTGTATTGCTTTGGAGGATTTGCAAGGATAGTAAGATTGATCAGTGCAACAACCATCCAAGCACCATTTCCATTTATTTATTACTAGGTGTACATTTTAAGGTAGGATGGAAGGCGACGTGATAAAAAGCCATTGTTTTCTCAGATTTAATAGCAAGAATGTTTGGTCCAAAATAAATAAAATATTTCTCCAGCACAAACATAGAGTTTAATTTTCTTCACATGGTGATATCAACAGTTCTAGAATATATGTCATGAGCATAGTACTATTAAATGAGAAACTTTTTTAAATGAAGAGAAAAAGTTGTCATTAAATTCCAGGACAACCTTGAAAGATATTCAAGAAATGTTGAGGTCACCATGAGAAGAAAGCTATTATATATGTTTGTACCGGAGCACTATCTTATTTATTTTGGCCAAAATAAGTTTTGCCATAAAAAAAATGCAAAAACACTGACTCTTTCACACGCTCCTTCCATCCCATCTCAGGAGTAATAGTTTAAAAAATATTATAAATTAAAATATTTGTATGTAGCATAGACAATGTTGAGAAGTGAGGGAGGTTTCAATGTCAAGTCATTACTACGGTCATCGCCTTCAGTTATGCCAGAACGTTGGTTCTTGTGTAATTCTTATGTTGAGCTCTACATCATCGTCCGTTCTCTTTGATGATACATGAAAGGTATAGTTTACGTGTGTCTATGATGTGGAGTGCCCAGTAAATATGCTTGGGTCCTTATAGGCATGATTAGCTTATTTAGTTTTTTTTAAAAATTTTTATTAATGCATACTGCTAGAATAGACAAACATGCAAGTTTCAATAAATTGTATTTTGGAAATCTGATTTACAAAATTATTTAATAAGCTAAAATCTGAAAATTCAAATAACTAACTTGCACTAACTATTAACGCACAAAATCACTTTTATGATTATTCACTTTAGTCTTATGTTAATTTTCCTTGATTCATAGAAAATTCATTGATAACTTCATACTCCCCATGTGGAAAGATCATATATGGCCAGATCTGGGTCAGATCTGTTTAAGATTTGAGCCAGATATGGGACAAATCTGGTATTCCCAGATCTGGCCAATTCCAGTTCTGGGTCAGATCTGGTATTTTTCCATATGGGTCTGTAACTTACACCTCTGGATGTATGTACATGAAGCCCATTAAGTCTGTCTTCATTTGTAGAGTTACTCATATATGATTTCAACAGCTTTGGAGACGAGAAAGAGGTAGGTGGGTAGCAAGGTCTGGGGGGGAGGGATTTCAACCCTTAAATCCCCCTTGTCTGCGCCAGTGCATTGAGATGAAAACCTAAGTTCACCAGCATATTTATCGAAGAACTGCACACAGATTTGTCAGTTCATGTGGTCACTCCTCTACATACTTATCTACACATGTTGCTTGGTTTTCCTTTGATATTGATGAAGGAAAAATGTTCGCGGGGTTCCACAAATGTTGTTTTCTAATTTTATTGATTACTTTATTTGTTCAACAATGACTGATCATCATTAATGTTCATTGTGGGTGTATTACGGACACCCCTAAGCCTGTGTGCCTTCAGTAGTCAAATTCAAGACCAGTTTGAACGTCACTTATATTTAAGACGATTAATTTTCCTTCTTATCAAAACAAATTGCAACAATTTACCAGAGTAGTACTTTCTTCATTATGGATTCTGCGGAAATTAATGGTTAAAATGGTGCTGAAAACTGTACTGATTGGGCATCCATGAATTGCAACATTTTTTCACACAGTGTTGGCCTACGCAGTCATAAATGAATAGTAAAAAATTTCGTCGCGCTGGTCTGGGGGACCCTAACACAAGAGTGACAACTTAGACCATTCGGCCACCGAGGCGGGTCAGATAAGTAGTAAGACGAGGTAAAATAAATGGTTTTGGTTCATCGTACAGATTTTCTTACTCCTTCAACTAAAACTCCCATCTTCCTTCCAAGCAAATTCTGGCACATTTTCTAAAAAAAAAATCTCATATTAATCATATCTATTTCACTAGCGTAATTAATATAAAGACATGTAGCTTACACGGATAGTAAGACGTGAGAGGGAAAAAATAATAATTAAAGGGAGTGTAATACAATAGAGTATACAAGCGTAAGCAAGACTTAGCGAGAACAGTGAACACTCCCGTCCAGGGAATGAACAAAGGGAATAATTGAAGATAATCTAGATGAAGTGTCCGGAGGGGATCTGGCTTGGATTGACTCTTACACCTGACTACGCGGCTTCAAAGCGTCCCATTGGTCGACAGTTTGTGATGCTACGTGTACGTCAGATGTATGATCACGTGATTAACTAGAGTCATGGGTGACCTGGTGGTCTAGGGGGTAAGGTGTCGTACTTCTATGCTGGCAGCCGGGGTTCAATCCTCGGTCCCGGCACAGATTTATCTGATTTCCAAACCCTTCCCTTACCTCTGACAAGACATCTTGTGAATGTGGGGAATGCCAGGTGACCACCGTGGTTCGGATCCCACGTTAAACTGTAGGTCCTCCATTTCATCTCACAATCACCCTACCATTACACATTAGCGTAAGTGCGAAGCGTAAGTGCGTATAACCCGAACGGGTAGTAAGACGCGGTGCTAATAATAATAATAATAATAATAATAATAATAATAATAATAACTAGAGTCATGGATTTAAGAAATGATTTAATGTAATTTGATTATTTTTTTTTTGTCATCGCATCACATTAAAAGTTCAATTAATCTGCATGCGTATACCTTATATACGATAGGAGTGTTGGGTTAAGTGACAGCTAGTGAAAGCTAATAGATATATTCTCATAAATCATTCTGCCTAACCATGTGATCTGCTAGTTTTTTTGTTTTATACATGTATGGCCAGTGACGGATTTAAAAATTTTGCGCCCCTAGGCACAGTTATAACATGTGCCCTCCCCAATGTCCAATTTTTTTTCTAGCGTTTTAGGAGATTTCAGAGGAAAGAGATATTGGTGGTAAGGG
>CABFVZ010002201.1:42346-72091 GCA_902151445.1 Timema monikensis
CCCCTAAATTGTTTCACACGCTCCCTCCCCGAAAATGCGGGTCCACTTTCTCCTAATTCAACCTCCCTAATCCTTAACACATTAGGGAAATTATTTTATAGGTGTATAACCCGAACGAGTAGTAAGATGCGGTGATAAAAATAAACTTTTTAAAGGCTAGTTCATAAGGACTACAAATCGCCGTTATGCAAATATGTGCGCGCGCATCAAAATAAAAGCACCAATAGAAGCACCCTGATTATATGTTTGATAGTTCTAATAAAGGTTTAAAAAATGTATTTATTGTGATTTTACTTAACCCACATTTCAGAAATATCGTTAACGTTTTCTCAAAAAAAAAAGTTATTTTATTTTATTTTATTGACCAGCTAAATATTTGGCTCTGTAGACAATTTCCTTTAGAAGAGTTTTATTGGACAAAGTGTCTGAGTATTTCACTTGTTGGTGCAGTCACGTGATTAAGGTTATGGACTGTATGGATATGATTAGAATTTTTTTTAAGAATCATGGACTATGAACATATTGATAAAGTTTCTGTAAAGAGGGCATACTCTCACACCATCATCGGTAGCATTCTTGTACGACTGAGGGCTACTTGGCCACTAGTTCTCACAAGGTTACTCACACGACTGATGAAGTCTTGACTTGTGCACTTGACTGAGGACTACTTGGCCACTAGTTCTCACAAGGTTACTCACACGACTGATGAAGTCTTGACTCGTGCACTTGACTGAGGACTACTTGGCCACTAGTTCTCACAAGGTTACTCACACGACTGATGAAGTCGTGAGTCTTGAACTCAACTGAGAGCTACTTGGCCACTAGTTCTCACAAGGTTACTCACACGACTGATGAAGTCGTGAGTCTTGAACTCGACTGAGGGCTACTTGGCCACTAGTTCTCACAAGGTTACTCACACGACTGATGAAGTCTTGACTCGTGCACTCGACTGAGGGCTACTTGGCCACTAGTTCTCACAAGGTTACTCACACGACTGATGTAGTCTTGACTCGTGCACTCGACTCACGAGAGCCCTTCTTTAGGTTCCTTCTATGATGTACGCGATTGTAGTTGCCAGTAACCTCTTGACTTGTTATTTCAAGCGTGTTGTGGAGCGGGGAAGGAAGGAGAAAGGCGAGTATTGGGTAACTGAGGGTTCCCTTTTGTCTGGTTGGTAGATGTCGGCAAGATTCAAGGGTGGGAAGTTTCGAGACACTTCAGTATTTACTTATTGGAAAGTGTGGTCTTTTGAAGGAAGGTAGTGGTGTACAAGGAGAGTTCGGCTGTGGTAGAGACAACAGAACAGACTTCAGGAGATCAATGAAAGGTCGTATCAAAATATGTAAATAGCCAATGTTCTCAACCTGAGGTACACGGAATATTTATTAAGGGAGCATGAACATAGTTTAGTAATTGTGACTCTTTCTTTTACACCAAATTTAAAATTAATAATAAAACACAATGCTCTTTAGAACAAGTTTATGGTTTTAAATAATAAAAAATATAAGCATTAAAATATAAATTTTTTCTTTTCAATAATTTTTTTTATCTATTTACATGCCTAAGCTGCAAATAATCTCCACCCAAGTTTTATATTTGTAAAAATCTTACTAATATTAGATATGTTTATTGATTTTTGTAGCCTGACATGTAAAATGTAATAATTCATTATGTCTGAAAGAGAGTTTTGATCAAAATAACATACTCCAGTTCTAACTCTAGTATAATAAATTTTAAAAAATATCCTCTTACGAGTAGGGAGAAATATAAAATGTAAAAATTAATTTAAAAAAACTATACCCTTTTTTTTTTAGAAAAATGTTAATAAATAATAAGATTGTAGAATGGATGAGGGAATGGAGATGGGAATGCAACTGTAAAAATTTTAATTATACCCAATTTTATTACGAAAATACTCTTGTAGATAGAAAGTACTGTGATCCCCACAACAACAAAAAAAACACTCTTAGATGTTGACATTTCATGATGCCCTAAAACCGAAAAGGTGGTTTTTGCAAAACCATTTGCCTCTTTGTCTGTAACTTATACTAAATAAATCCCAAACCATTTTACCAAACAGGCTAAATCTTGTTGGTATCAAGGATTTGTATAAGATTACCCAGAGGTATTTTTGTAATTATTTATACTACGCTTAAATTAAAGATAATTTACTTTTGGTCGAAAAAAAGCAAAAATTGGGTTAATGGTATCTTTCGCAAAATTATTTCTCCCTCTCTCTTCCTGAAACTAATGGTATATTTATTTAAATTAAACCTCCTTACCCCTATAATACTGACGTAATTATTGCAAGAGTTTAACTTTGACGGGTAGTAAGACACGGTGATGAATAAAGAGCTATTGAATAGAATGGCCTGGAGCATCAAATTTTCTTGTGGTATGAAGTGTCATGTTTTATCCCGCCAAACCACGCGGTAGAAATCGTTCGTGTAAAAATACTTTTGAATTAAAACGCGCGGTAGAACTAAGGCCGATTCTACACTAGCGGTTTAAATGCCGCGGTTTTTGCTTCCACTCGTGAAAAATTGTTTAAAAATGGACAATGTACAGGCCGGTTGTATTGCGGGACTTATTATGGTGGAGGAACCTTGCAAAAAAAAAACTCTTCAAAAGAGACGTTGGTGGACTCACCCCACATTATCGAACCATCTCTTAAAAGGACAGTTTCATTTATGTTTATGAATCACAGAATGTACCCAGAGAAGTTATCTTTGTACTATAGAATGTCTGTGGTTTCATTTGATGAACTGCTTTGTTTTGTGAATGAATTATTGCAAAACGTGATACCATCTTGAGGAAGAGTATTTATTATTCCTGCTGAGAGATTTGTTGTGACATTGAGACACTTCCTGGTGTAGTTTGATTCGAGTTTCTACCGCTAGGTGGTCTTAACGCCTCCAGAGGTAGCGGTCTAACTGCTGGTCTAGACGAAAACTTATTTTCTAACTTGATAACAAGGGTTTCATTCAAAGGCGTGGTTGCTAGAGTTTTAACTTTCAGCGTTTTAACTGCTAGTGTAGAATAGGCCTAACGCGTGATATATAATAATAATAATAATAATAATATTGTTATTAGCACCGCGTCTTACTACCCGTTCGAGTTATACGCACTTACTCTAATGTGTAATGGTAGGGTGATTGTGAGATGAAATGGAGGACCTACAGTTTAACGTAGAATCCGAACCACTGTGGAGACCTGGCATTCCCCACATTCACAAGATATCTTGTCAGAGGGGGATATATAATAAGAGCGTTGAGAAAACGCTCGTGGAAAATGGTATTAAGACTAAAGGAGCATTGAAATATGTGAAAACACAGTCGATCGACACAATTTCAAATAATTGGCCAAATGCCTTTAAAAATAGTTATTTATATCATCGTATGTAGATTGTGTGAATTTGAATTACCTCTTCTACAGTGGTGGCGGAACCTTATTTGTGTAAAGGGTAGGGGAAGGAAAAAAAGTTTATTTAGGAGCTTTTTCTTAACTCCCCGATAAATGTTTGAAAATTGGATGTCTTAAAAGCTATTTAAGGTGGTGGTTCCCCAATTTTTGGTAATGATATATAAATTATTTGGAGTAGTCTTCCCCAGATTTTTTAAAAATGTTATGCTTCTAGGAGATATTTGTAGTGGTACTACTATTTCAGCAAGTGTTAGGATATTGGGTGCCTCTAGACGATTATTTAACTAGTAATCGCATTCATTTTTTATTATTATTAGATTCCTAGACGGGTCTCCCTTGACATTTTAAAAATTTGGACGCCCCTTGAAGATATTTAGACTTATCCTCACCTGATTTTTTTCTGACAGTTAGATGCCTCAAGAAGTTATTTGAAAAGGTCTTTTCCAGAAACTTTTTGAAAATTCAATGAATCTATAAGTCATTTGTAATTTGGACCATCTTTTAGCTTCATATTAGATGATTTTAAATATATCTGGCGGGGGGAGGAGGGGTGCAGAATTTATTCCAGGGAAGGTGAAAATATTTCCAAGGAGACAATGCCTCCTCACCCCACCTAGTTCAACCACCCCTGATCATCCCTGTACCTTCTACTAACATGCTGTTTTCTTAGCATTGCATCTTACTACCTGTTTGGGTTATAAGCCTATGTAATAATGACACTAATGTGTAAGTGGTTAGGAAGGTATAATTTAGAAGAAGTGTGCCCATATTTGCGTAGAGAGAGGGTGGAACACCATTTAGGAACACCACTCTCAATGCACCTGACTGGGATCAAAACCCCATCTCCCCGTCTTCAGCAGGATAGTCTACTGCAAGACTAACGCCTTGGACCATGAGTTCACCGAAGAGGGTTACTCACATGTTGTTGACGAAATTGACCGCCGCGGGCCTATACACCTTGTTGGGGCTACAGATGGTGACCGCGGGGAAGTAGATGTTCCAGATAGGGTAGTGCGAGGTCTCGACAACCGTCAGGATGGGGTTGGCGTAGCTGTAGGCGTTGGCCAGCCACAGGAGGTAGATGGCCGAGCCCGTGGCGACAAGAATGGTTGCAGTCCAGATCACCCTGGAGACACAAGGATAACAAACACTTTACTCTACACACGCTCCTAAGGTGGTACGGCAAGGATTGCGAGCTAAGGGCAATATCTTTGCAGTCTTTATAGTTTATAGTATTTTTCATCAGTATCTCTCGAGGGGTATCAAAGAATATAATTTTCTTAACATAATATTATCAACAGTTCTTGAATATTTGTAAAGATCATCCTCTAATTTGATGATAACTTTTTCTCTTAGCATTAAATATCTTATCAAATACTCAAATGCTCATGAAACATGTTAGAAATGTTGATGATATCCCTAAGTGTAAAAAATTAAACTCTATGATTATACTGAAACAATGTTTAATTTATTTTGCTGAAAAAACCCATTATTCGCTAAGAAAATTGCAAAAATACTATCTTTTATCACGACTCCATATATTCCTACCTAACATTAAATATGAACACGCATACTAAAGGCTAATTCAACATGAGGTGCATAATACATAGCTATAAGTATTAATTCAGTGATCCGTAATAAGACATGAATATGTCTCCCAACCAAGACCAATTTCTGCTTTCTCCTCATTGGGATAGCCGGTTTACAGCCCTCCTCTCTACCTAGTTTTTAACCCAGGGGCTTCTAACTCCAACCAATGAGAGCACGTTCTCTCCCTTCAGTGACCATATGAGTTCTGGGCTTTCCACCACATGAATCGAGTGTGGGAGGGTGTTGGGAAGATGGATTATTCCCGGGGACTTGGCCTTAGAGAGATATTTTATAGGACTATCCACACCACGGCTCAAATGTGGGAGGAGGTTGGGGGAGAGGGATATTCCCGGGGTTTCCAGAAATATGGCTTGAGTGTGTATGTGAGAACAAAGACTCGGCATGAAGACCGTGGAGAAAGAGTTTCACTATCGTAGCCAGAGTCCCACTCAAATAATACAGATGGGTTCTGGGGAATTGTTTCTGCCTGTTGTCATTTTTAGTTCTGGGCATCGTCCCACATCTTTTTTACCACACAACAGATGCAGTTGAACATGGTGACTCATTCCTTGTGAAATTCTGGAACACACCCATCTGTCTACGGGCAGAAAGTATTTGTACTTGGAGGGCATTGACTAGGATATCATTGAATTGATAGAGGAGACAATGAATAGATAAAATTGTTGGACCTCGATACAGTCTTATCCATGAGAAAGATTCCATTGTACAAAATAGACTTCTTAGGAAATTGACATTGGATGTCAAAAGTGTCAAAATCAACTTTTAATCTTGCTAAACTGTACAAATCAACATTCACCCTCATCAGCAAACTCTCACAAATCTTCACATCACACACAAAAAACAGTCAAATCAGTAAAAAAAATAGTCATAAGTAGTCACAATAGTCAAAATCACAGAATAAATCAAATTAGTCGGATAATTACAATCAGTCGAATTAGTAAAATTCATAAAAGTCCAAAATTCTGAGAGTTCCGAAAAGTTCAAAAAGTAAAAAAATAAGAAAAGTCTGAAAAAGTTGAGTGACTCACATCACTCAGAAACTACAAAGTGTCAAAATCGACATACAGGAATTTGAAAGCAGTTGTCAAAAGTGCCCAAACAAACCATTTAAACTTTTGTGTCAACTTCCAAAATCGACTTTTACAAATTTGATAAAATAAAAAAATAAAAATCCCACAGAGATGTAAAGTTCATGCTATAGTTTATAGTTATACACGCAATCCACTTATGATGCAAACCAATAAAACAAATAATTTTGAATTGCCAATTTTTGGATAGTAAAAACAATCTATCATCCTTAAGTGGGTTGGTTCTGGTAGGTTTGAAACCTCCAAAGTGAATCTCACCCCACCAAGCGAACTTGCCTGACCCTTTGGTAATCTTTCTAAACTGGCTACATCCTTGCCTGAGCCTTTGGTAATCCTTCCAAACCGGCTACATCCTTGCCTGAGCTTTGGTAATCCTTCCAAACCAGCTACATCCTTGCCTGAGCCTTTGGTAATCCTTCCAAACCAGCTACATCCTTGCCTGAGCCTTTGATAATCCTTCCAAACCGGCTACATCCTTGCCTGAGCCTTTGGTAATCCTTCCAAACCGGCTACATCCTTACCTTAGCCTTTGGTAATCCTTTCAAACCGGCTACATCCTTGCCTGAGCCTTTGGTAATCCTTCCAAACCGGCTACATCCTTACCTGAGCCTTTGGTAATCCTTACAAACCAGCTACATCCTTGCCTGAGCCTTTGGTAATCCTTCCAAACCGGCTACATCCTTGCCTGAGCCTTTGGTAATCCTTCCAAACCGGCTACATCCTTGCCTGAGCCTTTGGTAATCCTTCCAAACCGGCTACATCCTTGCCTGAGCCTTTGGTAATCCTTCCAAACCGGCTACATCCTTGCCTGAGCCTTTGGTAATCCTTCCAAACCGGCTACATCCTTGCCTGAGCCTTTGGTAATCCTTCCAAACCGGCTACATCCTTGCCTGAGCCTTTGGTAATCCTTCCAAACCGGCTACATCCTTGCCTGAGCCTTTGGTAATCCTTCCAAACCGGCTACATCCTTGCCTGAGCCTTTGGTAATCCTTCCAAACCGGCTACATCCTTGCCTGAGCCTTTGGTAATCCTTCCAAACCGGCTACATCCTTGCCTGAGCCTTTGGTAATCCTTCCAAACCGGCTACATCCTTGCCTGAGCCTTTGGTAATCCTTCCAAACCGGCTACATCCTTGCCTGAGCCTTTGGTAATCCTTCCAAACCGGCTACATCCTTGCCTGAGCCTTTGGTAATCCTTCCAAACCGGCTACATCCTTACCTTAGCCTTTGGTAATCCTTTCAAACCGGCTACATCCTTGCCTGATCCTTTGGTAATCCTTCCAAACTGGCTACATCCTTACCTGAGCCTTTGGTAATCCTTACAAACCAGCTACATCCTTGCCTGAGCCTTTGGTAATCCTTCCAAACCGGCTTCATCCTTGCCTGAGCTTTGGTAATCCTTCCAAACTGGCTACATCCTTACCTGAGCCTTTGGTAATCCTTACAAACCGGCTACATCCTTGCCTGAGCCTTTGGATAATCCTTCCAAACCGGCTACATCCTTGCCTGAGCCTTTGGTAATCCTTCCAAACTGGCTACATCCTTATCTGAGCCTTTGGTAATCCTTCCAAACCAGCTACATCCTTGCCTGCGCCAACCATTTTGAGCATACCCTATTTATATTGCTCTACCATTATTATTATTAGCACCGCGTCTTACTACCCGTTCGGGCTATACGCAAATATTGCTCTATTCCACAAGATAAAGCCATTAGAATTCATCATGTCGCATGAACTAAAAGCTATTTGAATTAACACTGTTGGCAGTTTTGAGATCGATAGAAAATAGTTACTGATCTTGAGATTGATTAAAGCTACCACGTCACGAGCTTCCAAGTTATAAAAACGCGCCTGGGTCGACGTCTTCTATTTGAATTGAACTTGAAATACAGTGTGAAGCTTCCAAACCGTTTCTCGCTTATCTCTGACGAGCAGTTGGTGGAAGTCACCAAAACCAATCTATTACTGGTACACAAGTGCGTCTCCCAGGATATCAAAACAGCCATTTTATCATTTTGAGGGTAAGTGTACCAACTGAAGCATAATTATTGTGTCATTGTAGATTAATTATTATATTCCTGTGGACCAACTATAAGGGTTCCTGTTTATAGTTGTGGATTTTATAGGTTAGATCCTCAAGCAATCAACTCAGAAATGAATGATGGTGAGAGTAGTTTGATGCCTGTTTTAGACACTTAAAGGCATATAGGAGCATGTTATGAATAGATACAAAACGACCCTATTTATAGTATCCTATAACTGTAGCACAGCAGTCAAACGGAAATAGAGTTTATACTTTCAATGAATTAACTCCTTATATATAAGGAAACCTAAGATGCGATCACGCGCATCAAGATGGGAAGGTATATGGAGCCTTCATTGAGCATATTCCAGGAATGATTTAGACCTCGAGTGAACTGATAAATGGAAAGACTGATGTATTTCAATCCTAGAATATATTAATACGTATTAGGAGTACGTTATTTATTTAACCTTACTCCTTATCATCCCATTTTATTTGATAAAAACAGACTACATATAAATACATATATATTTATTCTGAGTACAGGATATGGAAGCTATCCGTATTTCTGATAATAACATATCTTCATGAGAGTACATTTTTATTTAACCTTAGTACTTATTTATCTACGATTGACTCTATCCTCTACCATGTCCTCCGATCTCAGGATATGGCCCAGGGCTGATACCCTCAGAGTACAATTAACTTAGGCGGGACCGTCCTACCCCGGCCGAGATGTTTTCCAGAGAGCAGTTGACACTGCACGTGGTACCTGAATCTCTCTTCTTACCGCGTCATCGTAGTCCCAAGCCGTGAGTTGGAAATCTCCAGAATATCTCTCTCTAAGGCTACGTTATCGTGATACCCCTCTCTCCCCCTCTATCCTTGGTAGGGGAAAGGCTCGGTAACATTTCCTCACTCTTCCTAACTAGGACCTATCCTCTCATTGGTTGGGGTAATATAAGCCACAGGTCTAAAGCTAGATAAGAAGGAGTGGCTAGAAACCAGTTTGGCCAATGGGGGGCAAGCATAAAAGTGCTTGCGGTGAGAGGCCTATTTATCCTATACTATCTGCATTAATATGCGTGTTCTTAAAATTTATCCGAAATTCAATCATGCTGGAATATTTAAAGGAGTAAGTAAAATCTACAATAGTTGATATGATTTTAAAACGAGGACGATATGTTTGCAAGGGTTTATTTAAAATAAATACATGGCGTCAGCACGTAATTGAGCCAAATATTCCACACGTCACCCATTTGTTGCTAAACATAGTGCCGATCTCTGTGGATAAAGGGCATCATGTGGTCAGCATGAGCCATAGAATCATTAATCTCAGTTTTCTATACCAGAACTGCGAATTTTTCATTCAGTATTTCCTCATGAAGTTAATTTAATGAATTAGGTAGGTACTTGAAAGGTACATTTTGTCGCTAAAGTTTAAATAGGTATGAAATGACAGTTAATTTGTTTATTATTACAATATATTACATATCAAATAAAAAATCAACTCAATAAAAGTTTAGTTAATTTATATTTATCCAATAAAATCACTATTTCAAAGGCCTGTTATAATATTTTTAAAATGAGTGTAGCACACTATATTCATTTTATACCCCAGTAATTTTATTACATCTAAATTTGTAATAATACACAATGTTGTAATTTGGAATTGATTTTTTTTTTAGCCTAAGCCAATACGTTCATTTTATTAATGTGTTTTACTTGTTTACTGAAAATGCACAGGTAATTATTAGTCTAGGAACCACCAGAAGGTAATTCTTTATGAAATAATAAATAGGAAATATATGGACGACTTTTTCCCAAAGGGAATAATGAACGAGCACTTGATAATCGCGTTTTATCATTATTTTATGTAAAAATATCAGAAACAACAAATACCCGGATAATGTTTTTTTGAACAAAGATGTTAAACCTCTAAAAACTTGATTGGTAATATCATCCCCCTTCACTGAGTAAATGGGGGTTGCCACCCTCGCTTCATCTTTCAACACTGCACAACTGGCTGCCTAACCTCAAGGCACTAAGAAACAAAACTAAACATGTGGTTTTCTCGGAAACGATGAACCTAGTGAGTTCCAACAAAACGACCTTTTTTTGGTAATTTATACATTCTGATTAATAATTGGTCATTAAAAATCAATTACAGTACAGTGTTACAAAATTCAACGTGTTAATAGGGTAGCAGCCCTCATTTAATCAGTGAAGGGAGATGATATTACCAACCAAGTTTTTAGAGGTTTAACATCTTTGTTCAAAAAAACATCCGGGTATTTGTTGTTTCTGATATTTTTACATAAAATAATATTAACACGCCATTTCCAAGGCCTTATAACTGTTTTAATAAACACTTTCAGGAAAAATTCGTCCATAATTTCCTACTAATATTTTTATAAGGAATCACCAACCGGAGGGTTGAAGACCAATGACGATTCAACTTGTTTATTTTAAATGTATATTTAATGAAATCTCTTGTTTTGACTATGCATATTTTAAGAGATAACAAATAACAGAACCTAATATGCCCGGCTGATACAGAGGGTCAGATAATCCCAGCTAATTACACACCCAGGTAAAGCGGACACAGGCTTCTTTATCTGGTCGGTGTTTCTGTAATAGGCTGAGACATTGCTACTTGCTATCTTTTCCAAGATAACCGCCAACTATTTTAAATTCCCTGTCAAAATGTTATAGACTAAAAAAGAATCTTAGCAATTCTTATTGTTGAATGACGTTGAGGACTTACTTTTCAAAGAATATCTGTCGTGGCAGGACGAGATATTTGTATCCATGCTGTCCAGTCACGAGGAGGAACTGTTTGCACCACATCAACACGAACTCGCAGTTACTCGGTGACGGCATGGTGACTGGAGCACGATCACTTCCTCTTCAGTGAGCCTTGGTCTCATCTCTTCACTGCCCAAATTTCACTTCCGGTAAATACGCAATTGGGGGACAAACCAAATACATTTCGAGTTTTCTTGATCTGTTATTCGAACCTCCGGGCCTATCTTGCGCGGAGGATATAGTATCAAAGCTAGCTTAAGATAATTCTTCAATAATAGATAATTAAATCCTATACCTTAACTCAGTCGGTAGCGTGTCTATCTATTGGGCTCAAGGTCCCAGGTTTGATTCTCGGCATGGTCTAAAAACTTATCATTGGTTAAATGTGGGTTTACCCTTTCACATTAATACATTAACGGTCGGAGACTGGATGTTGTGCCTGTTCTAGAAGTTAGATTATATTGCAAATAAAGCTACGACAGGCCTAGCAATCCGGTAATGGAAAAATATATGTCTTGGGTAAAAAACTGACCTAGGCCTAGGCTAGAAACTGTAACGGATATAAACACCAGATAACTCAATGCTAAAAATCAAAATACTCAAAAAATGCCTAAATAAGCAATAATTATCAAAAATTCATTTTTGAAAAGATATTGACAAAATGTAGGCCTTCATGAAACAATATATGTTAATATATTATAGTGTTGTGTGTTGTACCGTAATAATTTAGAAATACTCATCACTATGTGTATGTTTTTAGTATGTTAGCAGACAACAGTTGTTTATTTTTCAAAGATTAAATCGGAGGCATAAATACTATCTTAAATTTAGGTAAACACAATAAGGAGCAGATATAAATAAAAAATATTGCACCATGTATTTATAAAACTCATAGATTATATTTTATATATTTTGTAAAATTTATTAATAAAATTATTGGCTGTATTTTTTTTTACGTATCTATATATTTGGTTAGTTTAACATAAATAGTCACACTGAAGATAAATTTAAGGAATGAAGATAGAATATACACTTATAAGCTTACAGATGTTGTGCTTTAAGTTGTGAAAAGCGTTAATTTAGAATAATGTATTGTTTTGTTAAAGATTAAAGATGTAGTTTATTGTTTTATTCTATTAATTAACTGTTTAAACACTTAAATCACGGTGTCTGACAAAAAAAGGTAGATAAAAAAATCCCTCAATTTAGTTTTCATAAAAATAAATATTTGAATAATTTTGTTTAAAAAAGAAAGAATAGCAAATTGCTTTATTCTATACTTTACCATGGTTGCTACAATAAAGTGAAGTGTAAACAAATCAATGAGTCGTCGACATACAAGATTATATTGCTTACCACCTAGGATATTTAATTTTTCGACTAGCGAGAATTATTTAAAGGTCTGTTGATTACCGTACGTGTGAGTTAGTCCATTGTTTCAAGTCACGGGAACGCCCAACACTTTATAGTAGCCTAATCAATAACTAAACAAGGTCGCTAATTATAGCTCGGTCGGACGTGCTGCCTGTGTTTCTCTCTTGTCGCTCCATCGAAGATTAATTGCTTCGGTTCTTTGAGGTCATGAGTTACAATAAAGATGAAGGCCTTATTGAATATATCGAGTGAAACTTCCGGTTTTGACAGACCCAGCTCGGAGAGACGTCACTTCCTGTTTCCTGTTGAACCAAATTGATGTATTTAGATGTAATTATATGGAACCAAAAATAAAGGTCGGTATTTTTGCAGTTTTTATTGCAAAACTTTTTTTTTACCAAAATAAAATATTGTTCCAGCAGAAACACGGAGTTTAATTTTATTCACATGCTGATATCAACAGTTGTTGAATATATATCATGAGCATAGCGGAATTAGATGAGAAATATTTTAAGTGAATAAAAAATAGGCATCATTAAATTCTAAGACACCCTTAACAGAGATTCAAGGACTGTGTATATCCTCATGTGAAGAAAATTAAACTATCTGTTTCTACTAGATAAATATTAGGCAAATATGTATTTTGTCCAACCAATTTTTTTTATATAAAAACTGCAAAAAACACGTTCCCTACATTCCCACCTTAATGAGAAAGCATGTAAGTAAACACAATGTTATCAGTATTTTAATGATTAAAATTATATTGTTATTATATTTTAAACATAGCGATACCTTTTTGATCAGTTTTTAGTGGTTTTTATTTTCCAACACACATCACTACCAAACTTATCTATAGGTATTTAAGTCACTAAAATAGTCAAATAAATTATTATATGAAAAAAAAAAAAAAACATTTAAGTTTATAACTTTAATAGATGGAGCTATCCAGCAGTAGGAAAACAAAAAGGAGATGAGGAAAATACAAATGACAATACAATTTGTTTTATGATCCCACATTAAATTTTACTCTCCTATATAAGGTACAGTTAGTTTTCAGAGAATTTAGCGCTCAACGGTCAACCAACATAATTTTGTGTATATTTTTACTGTCCTGGTTACACTAATATGTTATAGATGAGGAAGGTTGAACTTAGAGAAAAAGTACCCACATTTGCATGGAGGGAAAGAGAGAGTGGAAAACCATTTAAAACTAACATCAGTATCACCAACCGGGATTTGAGTTCCAATCTACCAATCAGTGACTCCTTAGACCATAAGGCCACTTAAGCAGGCTTGCTAAAGTTAAATATCTTTATTGCAATTAAGAAAACGTGTACTAAATATTATATACTCGAAAAAATAGCTTATATGAGCGCTAATGCATGTATACAATAAATGGAGTAGACACATATGAGTATCTAGCTGTCGAAACAAAAATAATATTAATTGAATTAAATTCTTTAGATCCATATCTAAAATATGTATTTTGACAAAGTTAGTGAGTTTAAATATTTAGGAACAATTTAACTAGCAATAATAATACTAGACAGGAGATTAGGGAAAAAAATACAGTCGGAAAATGCATTCTCTTACTCGGTCAGTAAGTTGTTGACATCTCGCCTACTGTCAAGGAATGTAAAACTCATAATCTATAAAACAATGATTTTACCTTTGTTATTTATGGGAAAAGTGGTCCCTTATCTTACACGATGAAAACCAATCTAGGATGTTTAAAAACAGGGCGCTAAGGAAGATATTTGGTTCAAAAAGGTATTAAGATACAGTGGTGTGTAGGAGGTTACTTATTGATGGTTAAATAATCCTGTACTCATCACAAAACATTGGTAGGATAATTAAGTCTCATAAATTACGGTAGGCAGGACAAGCAGTGCGAACAAAAGAATATATAACCGTGATCAGGGTATTGACGGCAAACCCAATGGGAAGAGACCTTTGTGAAGACCGAAACACAGATGTGAGGCTAACATTAGAATGGACCTGAAAGAGATAGGGTGTAGTGAGGTGGATTGGATAGAACTAGCTCAAGATAGAAATAAGGTGTAGTGAGGTGGACTGAATAGAACTAGCTCATGATAGAGATAAGGTGTAGTGAGGTGGACTGGATAGAACTATCTCATGATAGAGATAAGGTGTGATGAGGTGAACTGGATAGAACTAGCTCAAGATAGAGATGTGGTGTAATGAGGTGAACTGATAGAACTAGCTCAAGATATAGATAAGGTGTAATGAGATGGACTGGATAAAACTAGCTCAAAATAGAGATATGGTGTAATGAAGTGGACTGGATAGAACTAGCTCATGATAGAGATAGGGTGTAATGAGGTGTACCAAATAGAACTAGATCAAGATAGAGATAAGGTGTAATGAGGTGGACTGTATAGAACTAGCTCAAGATAGGGATAAGGTTTAATGAGGTGGACTGGATAGAACTAGCTCAAGATATAGATAGGGTGTAATGAGGTGGAGTGGATAGAACTAGCTCAAGATAGAGATAAAGTTGTAATGAGGTGGACGGGATAGAACTATCTCAAGATAGGGATAAGTTGTAATGAGGTGGACTGGATGGAACTAGCTCAAGAGAGATAGGGTGTAATGAGGTGGAGTGGATAGAACTAGCTCAAGATAGAGATAAGGTTTAATGAGGTGGACTGGATAGAACTAGCTCAAGAATAGAGATAAGGTTTAATGAGGAGGACTGGATAGAACTAGCTCAAGATATAGATAGGGAGTAATGAGGTGGACTGGATAGAACTAGCTCAAGATATAGATAGGGTGTAATGAGGTGGAGTAGATAGAACTAGCTCAAGATAGGGATAGAGTGTAATGAGTTAGATTAGATAGAACCAGCTAAAGAGAGGAATAGATAGAAGAAAATGAACGATGCGTGATTACATGGCAAAACAACAATCACAAGTAAAATTAAGAAAAATACAACAACGGAAAACAATTTACAACTATTTTTAAAATCTAATGTATTCTCAAATTTGTATAGTCAAGGTATTATTTTTGTATCATATTATTTAAGAATATCAATTAAATATTTTGTAGAGTAAAGAACACATTTTTTTTCTAGCTATTCCGTTACTTGATGGTTAAAAAATTATGAAAAGAAATATAAGAATACCAAGAATACTATAAATTTAACAGATTGCTTACTTAAAACAAGGAAAAGAGATAAAAATTTCACTGTCCAAAAAAATTAAGCTGCTGATAGGACATGCACATTGTAACGTACCCATCGAGAGACAGAACACCTAATAGAAGTTATGAACACCTAATAATGGTTATGAACATTCGAGGTGTGGACAACTTCAACCCTTTTATCCATCGCAAATACAGAAGTCTCTGCTACCATGAAACCTTCTTGTTTTCTGGCTTGTTGTTCCCTTTTTAACCACCTAGTTACTGGAAGCGTGCTGATTTTGGTTATAACCACAGGTGATACAAATAAAGAACAATGTCTGATGCCAGATTATTGAACGTTTCTTAATTGGCAATAGCTGAAAGCCTTTGTTAAACATTTAAGGTTTACAGGTTCGTGTATTGTTACAACTACAGCTGATCTATAAAGAACAATGTCTAAAACAACTGTTTCGTTTGATGTGCATTATCATGTTCAACTAACTAGCCCAAAGTAAAATGAGTGTGTAAGAGTGAGTAAGAGTTAAGCTGTCAAGGCCCGTCCGTGCGGAAGCCAGAGAGCAAGACCACGTGACCTGCCCTCTAGCGCCTCACACGGCAGGCCTAGAGTTCAAGAGTGCGTGGTGATGGTAGAGTGACGTCATACTCTACATTCTCAACAAAGAAGTAAATAATAATACAACATTTAACTTACATTTACGTAACTAATTTCACCATTCCGACCACTTATGTTAGAATTCAGAGTCAGTTAGTCCTTAATTAATCCACATCTCTCTAGCTAGATAATTAAAGATGAAAATTAAGTGTTTTGGGCTGGAAAAGGTGGGAATGTTGTCTAAATGTCAGTCTCATAAAGTATGGTTTTCTTGTCACTAAGAGCTAAGGGATTGAATCCCAACGTGATATAAAGAAGGTGGTTTTTTTTTCAATGTCTCCTTACTTTCCTTCCAAGCAAATGTGGGTACGTTTCACATAAAGTTATACATTCCTCTATCCATGTCCCTTTTAAATCAATTTAAAAAGGATAGACCAGATGAGAAGTCCTAGTAAGACGCAGTAGATAACGAATTTGATGATAGACAATGCTAGAAATAAATATTACCCTAATATTTATGTTAGCTAAAATTACACTACTGACACAATATACTCTCTCCACACTGTCCCTTAAGGTCCTAGAGTGCAATTTTCCAATATTGAAAATAGAGTGTTTTATTACATATTTCCTCAATCCTCAGCCTATTCTGTTTTGACATCAGGTTCAAGAGTTGTATAGGCAATGACTGCTTCAAAGTATAAGACACACAAAACCACATAACCACACAATAAATTTGCAGTTAATAATAAACACTTTAAAACTAATTGAATTAAGGTAATATTTGTAAGTACCGAGTGTTCACACGTTTAATTGAACTGTACCATAAACAAAATAATAGGCAAAAAAATAAGTGTAAAAATATCCAAATAAATTATTTATAAATAAAATCTTTAAAAAAAGTCAATGTCTACAACCAGCTTAAGATACTAAACTTGAATTTAAAATTTAACAACAAATAGTGTAATATGTTTATGGCTTCTTCAAATACATAATATGTGAATATTTATTTAAGGTCTGTCTTTATTTATTAGGTGACTAAATTACATTATAAATAAAACATATTTGTAAATGATTTGTGACATTACCTTATTCCCTTAAAAAATGTAGGATTATTTTCAACATAAACAAGTTTCAAGAAATTGAATAACATTTTAACTAACGTGTCAGAAAAAAAAAACTAATATCAAACACTAGCGCTGTTGGGTTGGAAACTACACCCGAGTGCACTGCCCTGCGTTACTCTTTTGTCTATGCTAATACTATATGCCTGCCACTGTCAATACCATAATTACAGCTGATCACACGCTTGTCCAGTTAAACTGCTATCTGTGGTGCCAAGTGGGAACTAGTGTTGTTAAGCTTTGAGCAAGCGCTTGTGTCTGGCCGATAACAAATATACTCAGTCCATCCCTTGTTGGACCTTTCTAAGCAAATGTTTAAGTTGGGGATGTAAAAAAATGAGGAGTGTTTGCAGTGTTTTTATAAAAACTTTTTTTTTGTCATAATAAATCAAATAGTGCTTAAGTGGAAATAAAAAGTTTAATTCTTTTCACATGGTGATATCAATAGTTGTTAAACATATGTCACGAGCATGGTGGCATTAGATGACAAGTTTTTTAAAGGAAGAGAAAAAGTTGTTATTAAATTCCACGACACCCTTGACAGGTATTCAACAACTGTTGATATCATCGTGTGAAGAAAATTAAACTATGTCTCTATTGGAGCAATATTGTATTTGTTTTGCTAAAAAAAAATTTTTTTAGATAAAAACAGCAAAAACACTGGTCTTTTCTCGCATTTCTTACATTCCCACCTTAAAACTTGGCCCTTGTTCAAGAAAACTAAAATTATGACTTCATGTTTGAAGAAATTTTTCAAATTAGTTTTTTTTTTCTAACTCTCCAAAACCATGTTCAAAAATTAACATGATACCTACATCTAACCAATCATTAATTCCACTGGAGAGTCTTAGATAAAATAGTTTAGCTATAAAAGTGTGAAAAAAAACAAAAAACATCATCGTCATCGTAGAGGAAAAATAGTGTATAAAATAAGGAAAAGGGAATAAAAATTAAGATACAACCTTACCATCAATTATTACTACTCCTTATCAAATAATCATGAACATTATTAAAAATTAGATAGAATGGATAAATAATTACAGAAAATGACACAGAGCATTGTATTTTAAGCTGTTTGGCCTGAAATCAATTATTGATACCTACTCTCTAACTGAAGCGGCCAACTTAACGATTAATATGTTTAACATGGAACAGACTATACGCACGCTATTTCTAATACCCTATTGATCAGGTATTTCCAAATCATTTGATCAAAAAAGGCCAAATTGAAAATTGAAAATATTTAGGGAGACATATTTTAAAATAAATTAAATATGGTCAACCATCTTCGAGTCAAAATATCCCAATTTTAAAATTCCTATTATTATCAAAAGAATCTTAAGACTAAATTAAATGGTAAGACTTACTCTCTAATTTTTCCAAGAAATTTAACACTTTTTTTTTCCAGAATGGGTGTGAGTGTATTAGAATTGATATCTTGCGTTTAAATCACTTTCATAATTGATGATAAATACGAGTTTGTAAGTCGTGATTTATCTAGTGTTTATTCATTTTAATAGGAGAAAATCATTTTCCACACACTCATGTGATGCAAAATATTGCACATATTTGATAAAAAGTTTAACAATTTTTTGTGAATATATCTCCGGTAAGTAAAAAATACCACTTAGGTACATTCCTTTATTTAATTAGTATTTAGCATCGCATCTTACAAACCGTTCGGGTTATATGCTTATGTACTAACAACACTAATGGTTTTAGGAATGAGGAAAGTCATATTTATAGGAAATGTAACCGTAACTGTATGGAGGGAGAGTGGAAAACCATTTTGAAAAAAAAAACACGCTCAGTAAAACCTACCGAGATACAAACCTCGATCTCCCAGTCATCGGCAGTCTAGTCCAACGCGAGAATATTACCTTAAGACATGTGGTCACCAAATAAATTTTATAATTTAATTACAAATTTACAAATATCATAATCCAACATTACTTATTCCTACAACGTTTATAAAAAGATGAATCGTGCCACATTATAAGTTTGTTCATCAAAAGGTTCACGGCGGGCCGCACTGAATTATGGATCGAGCCACAAGTTAGACAAACCTGATTTAAACACTAAGTGATATTTAACACATAATTTGGCTACAGCTGTTAACATAGGCCTCAAATCATCTAAACTCTCTCATTAATAAACTATGGTAGATTATATTTATCTTTACATCCATTGCTGTTTCCAGCCTGTGGTCAGTTTTTTATTCAAGCCATATATTTTCCACTGCCAGATTGCTAGGCCTGTCTTAGCTTCATATGCCTTATAATCCTACTTAAGACTAGCACAGGCACAACATCCAGTCCCCGGCCGTTAATTCATCACTATAAGCCCACATTTTGTATCGCCACGTCTCCTATTCAATAGAAAAAGTTACTTATACAGTAACCAAGATAAACAAGAAAGGATGGGAATGATGAAACATAAGAGAGATATATTCTTCTATTATTATTATTATTATTATTATTATTATTATTATTATTATTATTATTATTATTATTATTATTATTATTATTATTATTATTATTATTATTAGCACCGCGTCTTACTACCCGTTCGGGTTATACGCACTTACGCTAATGTGTAATGGTAGGGTGATTGTGAGATGAAATGAAGGACCTACAGTTTAACGTGGAATCCGAACCACGGTGGAGGCCTGGCATTCCCCACATTCACAAGATGTCTTGTCAGAGGTGAAGGAAGGGTTTGGCAATCAGATAAATCTGTGCTGGGACCAAGGATTGAACCCCGGCCGCCAGCACAGAAGTTTGACACCTTACCCCTAGACCACCAGGTCACCTTTGCAAGCATAGAGCCTAAAAAACTCAATGTATAAATGTTGAATTTGTTATGTTGTTGGCATTGACCGATAAAATTAAATCGTAGGAATCTTGATTTCACTATGTTGTAAATTTGTAACCTGTGAGAAACGTTATCTTAGTTATGCTAAAAGCAAACAAAATAATTTACGAATTAACAAAAAATAATACTTACCTTTGTTTAGTATTAGTTGAATTGAAATAATTCAATCATGATTATCAGTTAAACATTATTTTTTTCAAAGTTTGAATTAGAGATTAGTGCTAACATGGTATTATATACTTACCAAGTTCTTTAGATGCACGATCGAGATATGGGTATAAAAAATACTCAGTGATTTTCAGATGCCCAATTTATTGCCCGAAATTTCGGGTGCTCGACCACCTCTAAGTACAGGGCTTTCCACTGAATTAAGTATGAAAACATAGTATACGTGTATGGGGTCTAATATTATTATTATTATTTTTATTAGCACCACGTCTTACTACCCATTCGGGTTATACGCACTTACGCTAATGTGTAATGGTAGGGTGATTGTGAAATGAAATGAAGGACCTACAGTTTAACGTGAAATCCGAACCACGGTGGAGGCTTGGCATTCCCCACATTCACAAGATGTCTTGTCAGAGGTGAAGGAAGGGTTTGGTAATCAGATAAATCTGTGCCGGGACCGAGGATTGAACCCCGGCCGCCAGCACAGAAGTCTGACACCTCACCCCTAGACCACTAGGTCACCTGGGGTCTAATAAATCGTGGACGTAGTATAGCTAAGTGTTGTGTTTGTTCATCTGACCTCGCTCGATATAGGCTTCAACCCTTCGTGACAGAACCCTTCACCAAAGGTTGAGTGATTAGGGAGACAACCTGCAGTAGTAGCCATATCTTGGTTCGATACCGAGCATATACTAGTTTAATTTAGAATTGATATATACTATCTCTCTTTGGGCCAATTTTATTCTTGGCATTATCAGGGACAGCCATTATAAAACCATTTATAGGATTAAAAGAAGGTACAATCCAATTTAAATATAAAGGGCCTCTTGGAAAATGCAAAAGAAAAAACTGTCAACATTGATTCAATTTTACTATTATATAAGTATCGATAATACCTATCTATCAAAAGTTACAGATCACATGAGCTGGCGTATGGATATATGAAAGTAAATCTAGTAGCTTTCCTAGTTGTCAGATAAGAGCCATTTTATGATTGATAAGATAAATATGAATTAATTAATCTGTTGGTTGAATTACATATGTTATATTAAAGTCAACCTCAGTGGTATTAAGGTAAAGTGCTCACCCTGATGTTTATGGGTTCAAATCTAGCCAAGGGGGACTGATTTTCCTTGATCGATAAGAAATCCGTAGCACAACTTACTTCAGAGAAGAAATAAAGTCATCATCGGTCCCCTGTCAATTGTGGTGTGTAGAAGAACTCTGAAAGGTATGTGAGAATACCTTTCCCATAAAAATTGGTAGGACCTTTTGCTATCACTCGTAGAAAATATTTGGATGGCCTGGGTTCTATTCTCTGCCCAGGTGTAAATTTTATATATTTACACATTCGTACCGTACTTTCTTGACCAACAAACAATGGACAAAATTGGTAAGGGCCTAATTATCATGTTGTATTGTTTTAGACAAATATTTAATATATTTATTTTTTAGAAACTTTATCTGATTTTGTAGAGTGTATGCTTACTGAGAAAAGGGTCCTGGATTCGATTCCTGACATGAGCTAAAATTTAATAATTTGTTAAATGTAGGTTTATACTTTCACAATAATGAACTACTGATTGGGGTTTGGGTGTTTTGTCTGTTATAGATTTCAGATAGTTTTTAAGTTGTGTTGCTGATTTAAGCAATCGTTTCAGAAAGTGCGCGTTAAATATCACAAATATAAACAAATGTATTTATTGAATTGTACAGTATTAAGATCTCACAAATAAATCACGAAATCTACAATAAATTACTTTTAAGATTTTTATTTAACCCAATTAACATTTATAAGACTGAAAGGAGTTGATTTTGAGATTATAAATGATCTCCGATTTTTTTTTAATAATTCAAACACTACTTGTGCAACCTTTAATATAAATGGAGTTATATATGAAAGTTTAATCAAGAATGTTAGTAGAAATATGGGGAAGCTTTTCTAACTAAAGGATATGGATTTATTTCTTGCTGTACAAATGAGCTATCTGTTTATATTTCACCATAAAGACAGAGATGGTCAAATGTAGTATAATAAATATCGGGAGGGGATGGAATGTTTGAAAATATAAAAAAGTCCACTCCCTCACCTTATCTTACTAATAAACAAATATACTATCTCATCTTTTGTTAATACCAGACACATATACGCCCTTACCTTGTCTTACTATTAAACAAATATAACTATCTCATCTTTTGTTAATACCAGACACATATACGCCCTTGCCTTGTCTTACTAATAAACAAATATACTATCTCATCTTTTGTTAATACCAGACACATATACGCCCTTACCTTGTCTTACTAATAAACAATATACTATCTCATCTTTTGTTAATACCAGACACATATACGCCCTTACCTTGTCTTACTATTAAACAAATATACTATCTCATCTTTTAGTTAATACCAGACCAATATACTCACTTACCTTATCTTACTAATAAACAAATATACTATCTCATCTTTTGTTAATACCAGACCAATATACTCCCTTACCTTGTCTTAATAATAAACAAATATACTCTCTCATATTTTGTTAATACCAGACACATATACGCGCTTACTTTGTCTTACTAATAAACAAATATTCTATCTCATCTTTTGTTAATACCAGACAAATATACTCCCTTACCTTGTCTTACTAATACACAAATATATTCCCTTGACATATCTTACAAATAAACAAATATATCTTCTCACCTTATCTTTCTAATAAACAAAAATGTCCTCACCTTTTCTTAATTTTACTTTACATCCATTACTGTTTCCAGCCTATGACCTGGGTAAGTCTTTTATTGTATTTTATTCATTCCACATATTTTCCAATACCGGCTGGCCAGGCCTGTTGTAGCTTAATATGCCTTATAATATAACTTAAGACAAGGACAAACACTACATCCAGTCCCCAGTAGTTAATTTATCACTGTGAATGGGTAAGGCCACATTTCACCAATGATACATTTTGGTTCATGCCAGGAATCAAGACCGGGACCCTTAGCTCAGTTTACAGGAATGCTACCGACTGAGTTTTGGTGTCAGATTGTCCTACTTCCAAACAAATATATTCCCTCGCTATTCACAATTCTAAACAAATAAATTCCCTCCCCATTCATACTTCCAAACAAATATATTCCCTCCCATTCACACTTCTAAACAAATAAATTCCCTCCCCATTCATACTTATAAAAAAATATATTCCCTCCTCATTCATACTTCCAAACAAATATATTACCTCCCCATTCATACTTATAAAAAAATCTATTCCCTCGCCATTCACACTTCCAAACAAATATATTCCCTCCCCATTCATACTTCCAAACAAATATATTCCCTCCCCATTCATACTTCCAAACAAATATATTCCCTCCCCATTCATACTTATAAAAATATATATATTCCCTCCCCATTAATATTTCCAAACAAATATATTCCCTCCCCATTCATACTTCCAAACAAATATATTCCCTCCCCAATTCATACTTATAAACAAATCTATTCCCTCGCCATTCATACTTCCAAACAAATATATTCCCTCGCCATTCACACTTCTAAACAAATATATTCCCTCCCCATTCATACTTATAAAAAAATCTATTCCCTCCCCATTCACCCTTCTAAACAAATATATTCCCTCCCCATTCATACTTATAAAAAAATCTATTCCCTCCCCATTCACACTTCTAAACAAATATATTCCCTCCCCATTCATACTTATAAAAAATCTATTCCCTCGCCATTCACACTTCTAAACAAATATATTCCCTCGCCATTCAGACTTCTAAACAAATATATTCACTCCCCATTCATACTTCCAAACAAATATATTCCCTCGCCATATCCTACTACTAAACGGATATATTCCCTTGCCATATCTTACTACTAATCGGATATATTCCCTCAACTTGTCCTACTACTAAACGGATATATTCCCTCAACTTGTCCTACTACTAAACGGATATATTCCCTCCACTTGTCTCACTACTAAACGAATATATTCCCTCAACTTGTCTCACTACTAAACGAATATATTCCCTCAACTTGTCTCACTACTAAACGGATATATTCCCTCAACTTGTCTCACTACTAAACGGATATATTCCCTCAACTTGTCACTACTACTAAACAGATATATTCCCTCAACTTGTCTCACTACTAAACGGATATATTCCCTCAACTAGTCTCACTCTTAACTGATATATTCCCTCAACTTGTCTCACTACTAAACGGATATATTCCCTCAACTTGTCTCACTACCAAACGGATATATTCCCTCAACTTGTCTCACTCTTAACGGATATATTCCCTCAACTTGTCTCACTCTTAACTGATATATTCCCTCAACTTGTCTCACTACTAAACAGATATATTCCCTCAACTTGTCTCACTACTAAACGGATATATTCCCTCAACTTGTCTCACTCTTAACTGATATATTCCCTCAACTTGTCTCACTACTAAACGGATATATTCCCTCAATTTGTCTCACTACTCGTCCAAGCTATACGCGTTTTATTACACTAATAGGTTAAGGATGAAAAAAGGTGGACCTTAACGGAAATGTACTCGCATTTGTTTGGAGTGATAGTGGAAAATTATTTAGGAACGATCAAATTGTTCACACCCCTCATGGGTTCAAACACAAACCACTCTGTCAATGTCAAACCAGATTATATGAGCTCTTGACATTCAGTCCGCGAACTCACTGATGAAGGTAATTTGTTTTCCCCCAATGTCAGGGTCATACTAATTTAATTTAACTGATTGGGGTAAAGAGAGATGCGAGTGATAAAACCATCTAGTTAAAATCACCATCATTAAACCAGGCCGGGGTTCGAACACCTATATCCCCGTCACTGGCGAACAAGACTAGATGCGCTTTACTTTTATTCCATGATAATATCATGGGGTATGACTCTATTTTTACTTTCTCTTGATACCTCGGAAAAAAAGTATTGTGATCGTCAAAAATCTCAAACCCGAGATTTTTATAAATGTTGTTTCATGTCACCCTGAAACAAAAAGTAGTTTTCGTAATACCATCTGTCTGTCTGTCTGTCTGTCTGTCCGTCCGTCTGTACTTCAGGCTAGAGCCAAAACTATTCTACAGATTTGACTAAAACTTTTTATCTGAGGTGTTCTTAAGGTCCCCCCGAATTTAAAAAAAAATTATATGTATAACCTTACATTTATGGTAGTTTACTGAAGGGCAAAAAGAGAAAAAATCTATTATATCTAAATCTGATATAGTGATCTTGATTAAATGTTATGTCTAGACACTATGTATTATTATAAATAAGATAGAAAATCTCATTTTCTCGTGAAAGTTTTTTTGCGGGTACTTTACATAAGAGAAATTTTCATCATTTCTCCGCAACTATTTGAGATACGAAATAACTTATCATTATAAAGTTGTAGTATTATTAAAGGTAAAGATCTTGTATTCGAAATATATTTGTATGGAAACCAATAGTTTCTGATCTATAATAAAATTTACATACTTTTTAGTTCAGGACTTAGGTAATGAATTTGATTCTTATTCTCTTTGGTGTAAAAAATTATTTCTCTCTTCTAAATTTCTCTGTAATATAATTGCTAATTCCTAATGCCAAAGTGTTAAATTTCTCTGTAATATAATTGCTAATTCCTAATGCCAAAGTGTAAGTAACAGTGTATATTATTTCATATATGATCTTTTTTGGTGTAGTGTTTCTACAACACTGTATAAACCTTTTATTTCGTTTCACAAATCTTACAAGTTTTTAGTAAAGTCTATTATATTTTAAGATTAAAGTGAGAGAAAGTATGGTTGGTGTTACGTACAATTTATTTTATAATGATTGTCGGCATCTGTTATATCTCGTGCTGTGTTATTCAGAATGATTTGGACAATAGAAGGTTATCTTCTGCTTACATTCAAACACACCAGGAGTGCCAACAATAGTTCGATGCTATTTTGTTCTCTATCGGTGTTAGATGGATTTGGTGGTGTTGTGTTGCGTTGCGCGCTCAAGTGTTTGACATTGTAACTATGTATATTTGTTCAACCTTTATTCAACTAACTTTAATAAACAATGATTGTGTTTTTATAGGCCTACCTATGAAATAACGGTGCGTCAAACAAAAACCTTAAACAATGTATGTCCACCAATAGTTTGAATACTATTCAACTGATTGTTGACCTCCAACAATGAAAGATGATTAATTTTCAGGATTTAAAAAAGGAAACTGCTTTTAGGATATACGGGAGGAATCAATTTTGAAAAGGCAACGGACGTGTCAAAATAACATAATATATCTTACTAGCTAGCTAGTCGAGTCATGTGTTACAAATATAATTAAAATAACACTAACTCTATATTATATATCTGTAAACAGTTCCATATTAGATGAAAATACAATAACACCGTGGTAATCCAGATTAATTTGGTGAAATGGTGGAAGATGGAGATAGAATAGTGTACCTAAATTCCGGACTAATGAAAATAACAATATGAGCTACAAGGAAATTAAAACTAAAACTGTATATACGTACTATACATGCAGTAGAAAAAACTATCTATATGTGAGATTATGCAGTATGTTACTGACAAAATAAAAAAAATTGTAAATTAGTTGAATGATTCTGGATTCGTTGAATAAGTAGAGCTTTAATGTAGAAGAAGTTTTAAGAAGCTTCCTGTATATAATAAGATTATACGTTTTAAAATATAACCATGTCTCAGATTAATCAAAATCCTAATTATAGAGTTTTTACTTTCTTTCTAGTTATTGTGGAAGGTAAATTTTATAAGTGTGCTAGGTTTAATAGAAAACTAATTGGAATAAATGACTTGATATTATTTATTTAAAAGAAGAAATGTAACATCAATATTTAACATACGAGTAAAAATCCTTAAAGGACCGGAAAAACGGGAAACTTTTTAAACGTTCAGAAATCTCACCTTATTTAAGAATTGATTCGATTTTTTTTAAAGATATTTATCATGCTAAATTGATACTGATTGGTATCCACCCGTCCATGTATCATTAAAATTCATGTATTATAATAAGTTTAATGAAATATTTTAAAACTTTATTTAAGAACTAGTTAGTTTTAAACAAAATTTCACGCAAAAATATCTCAGTTTTAAGATTGAGGTACATAACTAGAAATATATTTCTAACCTTACTCAATCAGATAATATAATGCTTTGATAAGGTCTCAATGGTACATTCAAAAAATAATTGAACATCGTTTGACTGGTTTTAAAGTTTCGTAACTAGCATCCAATTGATAAATATCGTAGTGTGGAAATTCTTCCTTCAGAAAGGTAGCACCCTTAACATAAAATACCAATTTTTAATAACTTGTTCAAACCAAAAATCACAAAATTGTATTAGTATAATTAATTAGCTAAAAATGTGTTTTCTTTGTTGTTCGTGACGTAATAAACATTAAAAACAAAAAATACATTTGTCAATGGTATCACGCCTTAAAACGCTTTTAATAATATATATATTTATATATAATAAATATATATAGAAAGATGTATTTATATATATATATTATACTTCATACATATTTATATATATTAATATATTATATAAAATGAAAGTGATAGGATAGGGTAGACTTCACCATGAATGTTAAAATTCTTACCATGATGGATAACTAACTAAAATATTTTCCAAGAATATATTGTTATTGTAAATTTAAATACAACACACATTTTTTTTTGTTATATGCATTAAATAATAATCTGTAAGTCAAATATTAATTAACAAATTTAAATGTAGAAACAGGAAAAAATGCGCACTTTTAGCTCTAAGAATGCTTAGCTTTGTTCAATATGTTCACGTGTCATTTTACCCTGAAATATATAAATATTACCATGCGTTGTTCCATTATGGCGTAGCTTTTAAGATAGGGCCATAGTGTAATCCATCATGGTAAGAATTTTAACATTCATGGTGAGGTCTACACTATCCTATCACTTTCATTTTATATAATATATTAATATATATAAATATGTATAAGTATGATATTATACATACATCTTTCTATAAATATATATATAAATTATTAAAAGAGTTTTAAGGCATGGTGCCATTGACCAATATATTTTTTGTTTTTATGTTTATTACGTCACGAACAACAAAGAAAACACCTTTTTAGCTAATTAATTATACTAATAAAATCTTGAAATTTTTTGAGATTTGGCTATCCTCTCAAATACAAACGTCTATATATTTTACCAATTGCTTAAAATGTCTATATCAAATCAAGGTATTTTTTGTAGTCAAGAGAATTTTTTGAGTTTTTTGTGAATCTCGAATCTCTCGAATAGCATAATAAATAGCATAAGGTCCGAGAAATTCGAGTAAACTAGAATTCAGGCAACCCATCTCTAATATTATTACTCGTACTTATATATATATATATATAAATATATATNCATTCTTTAGTCTAGAGCTGCTATGTCTCCTTCTTTCTTTCCATATTTTATATATATATATATATATATATATATATATATAGAGAGAGAGAGAGAGCTATATTCAGCAGAGCTAATTTATCAACATTGTTTGATACCACAGATATATAAAACATTACTTTTAGTGAGTATAATGTACTGTACATTACAACTTAAATGAAATAATCCAATATTAATAAGAAGCACGTTATTTGGAAACTGGAAACAATTGTTGACACAATGACGAAACTAAAATGATTGATATTATTATGTATACCTTTTTAAACCCTTTAATAAAAAAAAAGGAAATAATAAATTATACAGTAACTCACAAGGAAGTGTTGTTGGAAGGTTTTGATTAATATTTAATGAAATTGTTATTTGATAAATCAATTAAGAAATATTGATATGATAAAATTTCCAAAATTTAGTAAATTTCAAACAATGTTGGTGGTCAAAAGTGGACATAATATAAAAATCAGGGTGTATATCAATGGTTGCATAATCTATCACGTCACTCTCTTGTTAGAATAGGTTGTTGATTATGGAAAGGTCAGGTTTTTATATGCATATCAGCAGTCCAGTGTATTGTAAAGCTGAAGTTATTGGCATCCTAGGACATCCTGAATCTGGTGGGATCCTCTAAATCTTGTTCACTCTCATTTGTCGTCTACTCCCCTGATTTGAAATCAATGGTATTCAAGAGCAAGGGGAATTGGTAGGATGGGGGTTAAGAGGTTGGGTGGGTTGGTGGTCTAGCAAGAGGTATTCTGGGACCAAATCCTTCTCAGCACTCGGCCACAACTGAATGTACAGTCCGTTTGCACTGAAAGGTAGCTGAATTATTTTAATTGGTTATATTATGGCCCTATTTTATAGGCTACACTCTAGTGGTCCACCCGCCTCGGTGGCGTAGTTGGCTAACGCGCTTGTCGTGTTGAGCTCGACTGCTGAGGACGGGGAGATCGAGGTTCGAATCTCGGTCGGGTGAACTGGAGGTGGTTTTTCCTAAATGGTTTTCCACTCTCCCTCCACGCAAAT